>SNQJ01S0011303.1:0-12081 GCA_010110895.2 Picea sitchensis | reverse complement strand
AATATTATTAAAACAATAGTACCCAATAGATTTTTTTTCTTCTCTAAAATCATGATCTTTCATAATAAGAATGATGGGTACTTTAAGAATCTTGGACCACTTATTAGCTAGTGAAATTAAAGTTTGAAAATTGTATTTAAAATTGTTTTCAAATATTAATAAAATCAATAGAGAAAAAACAATTAGTATTTTCTTTTATCAAAATTATTTTTAGTAAAAAAGAATAAATTTTTCAAAAGATTTTTTTTTTTTTAATCTCATGGTAATTTCTATTATCAATATGTAGATGTTATCTATTCTTTCATAATAACACAATGTTATACTTGATGATTGAAGTCGTAATGATATTTTCTATGGAAAAGGATGACTACCATTAGTACGCTACAAGGCATTTTCCTTATCTAATCTATGTGTACTCTATTTTATGATGTGATCCTGAGTCATTTGCATTTGTCGATTTTGTTAGGGAACCATCTAACCATCCTCTATCATTCATTTCTTGGCACTAGACCTCATAGCTCAGGCATGGGATTCGACATGGGATTCTTCCTAGGTCATGCATGGGTTACCCTTCGTTAGCCCTTCATTCATATAATGCAACATATTACACAAAAAAATGTTGATTTCTGAAGGAGAGAGTGCTTCATTCGTGTGGTGTGATGTGTCACATGAAAATTCTTTTTCATGTGAAATGTCTTACTGGATGTTGTTTGTATTCATTAGCCTAGATAGGGAGATTCAATCATAGGGATAGTGGTGACCAAATTACCCCATTCACACTATAGGTAGGCTATAGGAAGTAGACTACCTAGACCAAGGAGGGAAACATGCCTATACGAAACAATGTAGAACAATGAAAAACTGAGTAACTTATAACAATGGTATATGTGAGCTTTTTAATATGATCTCCTTCTTTTTCCCTTCTCCTTATAAACCTAAAATAAGTGATTGCATTCTAGTATCCATGTTCCTATGCTCTGTTTTTGGGGTCATCAAGGCTCACATATATAAGATCATCTTCAAAAAAACTAAAATCTTGTTTATAAGATCTCACCTAACCCTCATTTCTCGTGTGATATGTCACAATGCACACAACATTATTTGAAAATTTCAGGTTTTGTGAAGTCCCAATATTTGCTTTCTGAATTTCATGGATATTTCTAAGTGATTTTCTTCACCTGGCTTGTTCTTCATTATTTGATCATCTAAAGTAGAAAGAGATTCTAGGAGAACTGGAACTTTAGTGTTTATATCACCTCCCTGATTTATACATTCAGAGTTTTGGTTTAATAAGAAACCTTCTTCTTTAGTGCTTTGGTATGTGATAAATTCAACAATATGTTCTTCATTTTCAAATATTTTCCGAAAATTATGTTTTTTTGGTACCGATGGGTGAAAAATCATCTTGACATGGAATGAATTATAAGATGATTATGGATTGAACATGCCAAACCCCTACAATGATGAGTTCTTTTTCTGGTAGCACCGACAGGTCATAGCCATTGACAACTACCCTTATGGAGGGTGTTATCACATATTTTTGCAAGGGAATTTTTTTCCTTTGAAGTTGGTCATTGTGTGACCAAATGCGAAAGAAGTGGGCTTAAAAAACCCACAAATGTTTTTCATCCAAAGTCAGGGCGTGATTGCGCAAAGTGTTAGCTTTTTATCTCGGGAGGTACTCCGCATGTTTTGTCTTATATGCGGATGTTACCTTAATGCTTACACTACCAGGCACTTAACTTTGTAATAGCTTTTATAAAGTTGTTTAAGTGGTTCTTTTATTAAAGTGACTTTTTAATAAAGTGTACCTTCTATTTTTAAAGTGACTTTATTTTCATAAAGCACTTATGTAATAAAGTGAAAATCACTTTAATTTTAAATGAGACATTTTGGAGGGAATGGATCATGACCCTTGATCTTGAAAAAGGCAAGCTCTAATCTTGGCCTTTGGATCTAGGGTTGGGGAAGGTGAAAAGACACTTTTGGGGGGAAATGTCATTTTCAGATTATAAAAGAATGCATTGGGTAGTGTGCAAGAAATATTGAGAGAACATCGGGAGGAGAGTTAGAGAGATTTTTTGAGCATGCTTGAGAGAGGAAAGTGAGAAGCAAAGAGGGCACATTTTCTAAGGAAGGAGGGCACATTTCCCAAGAAAAATTTTCTTTGAGTTTTTGAGGTCGAAATATTTTTTTGTTGTGGGAGGTCATACTGTACAGATTCGTACAGTCTGTATGATTCTGTACAGTCATACGAATTTGGGCACAAAAATCGAGGCATTTTGGGCATAGTTTTCGAGGCATATTTTAATTTTTTGGTGGTTGTTTTTGGGCCATACAGAACAATCCGTACAGCTGACTGTGGGCATGGAAAATGAGGTACGAAAGAGGCCAGACAATGGTACGGTTTTGGCACAAAAAATGAGGCAGATTTCTGTGGGAGAGATTTGGTGCTGTGAGGTATTTTCCTTGGCTAGAAATGTTATTTTGTTGCTGATATGTACTTTCATGAAGCTGAATAATAGATCTCTCTCTCTCTCTCTCTCTCTCTCTCTCTCTCTCTCTCTCTCTCGTTGGGTTTCCCCACATTGGGGTTTTCCCTAGCATTTTCCTAAATTTCTATGTGTTATGGGTTGTTGTCCACTATGTATTTTCGCTGCATATTTTGCTTAGCAATGTGTATTTATGCTTATGGAAATTTTTGAATGTGCATTTTATGCATTTATGAAATTTATGAAGACAATTATCTCTAGGTTTCTAAGTGTTTGATAGAATATTAGCTTACTGATTTTTGTCATTAAAAATCTACATGGTATCAGAGCTTGGGCTTTGAGTGACAGTGAGCAATGTGACTTTTGGGCAAAAGGGTGTGATTGTTTTCCTTGAGTTGTGACAGGGAATATGGATGCAAGCATTAGATATGAGGATCAGTTGGATGGCATTTCCAACTACTTGCAGTGGAAGGTTCGTTTGTCATCCGTTCTCAAGGAGAACACGATCTATAGATATGTCAACTCTATTGTAGCAGCTCCTGGAGTAGATCCTATTACTTTGGACTTGCATGAGGTCAAGGAAGACAAAGCTTAGAGGATTATTCTGGATGGGGTGAAGGATCACCTTATCCCACACTTGGCTGAGAAAAAGACTACCAAGGAGATGTGGGATGCACTTAAGAACTTGTTCGAGGCAAAGAAGGAGAACCAAAAGATGGCCTTGAGGGATAAGTTACATGATACCAAGATGGGTAAGGAGGAGAGTGTCGCTTCTTAACTTACTCGGGTGGCTCATGTTAAAGATGAGCTGGCAGCTGTTGGAGAGGTCATTTTGGATTCTGATTTGGTGAGGATAGCCTTAAATGGCTTCACCAAAGATTGGGAAGTCTTCGTGAAGTGTATGGTGGGTCATGAGCATCTACCATATTAGAGCAGACTGTGGGATGATTTCAGTAAGGAGGAGATCTGGGAAATATCTCAGAGAAGTGATCAGAAGACAAACAGAGCTGATGAGAATGTTGCTCTTGTGGAAAAGAGCAAGAAGAAAGGAAGTTCTGGAAGGGACTTAAGTAAAGTCAGATTCTATTGTTGTAACCAGTTGGGGCACCTTGCCTCTCATTATCCTGAGAGGAAGAAGAAGAAGAAGGAGTCATAGGGGCCTGAGATAGCTGCTACAACAATAATAGAGGATTTTTCTTCAAAGTTCGATAGGGAATTTTCTTTGGTTACCCTAGTTTCCAGTGTCGGTAGCAGAGGATTTGGAGGTGATGTCAGATGGATTGTGGATAGCGGAGCCTCTAACCACATGACGGGAATTTGGCAAGTATTCCTAGATTTCACAGAGATTGGTCATGGCCGACAAGTGGTAAATGAAGGTGGTATGGTGAGAGCTTTACGTGGAGTTGGGAATGTCAGATTCCAACTCGATTTTGGGGAACTCTTGGAGCTTCATGGAGTTCTCTTTGTTCCAGGGTTGAGTGTTAACTTTCTCTCAGTCTCCGCCTTGGAGGATGTAGGATATTGCATATTATTCAAGATGGAACATGCCTTTATCTACAGAGAGGGAGTGGACCTGGTAGAACTGCATCTGATTGGTAACCAGGTGAACAGGTTGTATATGTTGAGAGGACAGTCTTTGATGTATGATTCAACATCGGATGAGGAGCATGAGGATGCTTATGAGACTGTGTTGGTGCCAAGGTATCCGTCTTTCATTTCAAGAGAAGAGAATGAGTCTCTTCTGAGCACTAGCAGAAGGCTCAACCAGGTTGATAGAACCGACGCTCAAGATGAAGCAAGCTCATTGTTCCGAGAGGTTGCCAAGAGAAGATCTTCTAGTTTGAGTTCTGTGCAGGTGTTGCAGATGGCTCCAAGTTTAGAGGGAGCTCCTACAGAGCACAATGTGATGGTACCAAATGATGGAGATGGCAGCAAGTACATCCCTCTCTAAGAGGGAGTGTTATCTTTTTAGCTCGGGAGGTACTCCACATGTTTTTTCTTGTATGCAGATGTTACCTTAATGTTTACACTACCAGGCACTTAACTTTGTAATAGTTTTTGTAAAGTTGTTTAAGTGGTTCTTTTATTAAAGTGACTTTTTAATAAAGTGTACCTTCTATTTTTAAAGTGACTTTATTTTCATAAAGCACTTATGTGATAAAGTGAAAATCACTTTAATTTTAAATGAGACATTTTTTAGGGAATGGATCATGACCCTTGATCTTGAAAAAGGAAAGATCTAATCTTGGCCTTTGGATCTAGGGTTGGGGAAGGTGAAAAGACACTTTTGGGGGGAAAATGTCATTTTTAGATTATAAAATAATGCATTGGGTAGTGTGCAAGACATGTTGAGAGAACAATGGGAGGAGAGCTAGAGAGAGTTTTTGAGCATGCTTGAGAGAGGAAAGTAAGCAACAAAGAGGGCACATTTTCGAAGGAAGGAGGGCACGTTTCTCGAGAAAACTTTTCTGTGAGTTTTTGAGGCCGAAATATTTTTTTGCTGTGGGAAGTCGTACTATATGGATTTGTACAGTCCGTACATCTGTACGGATTTGGGCACAAAAATCGAGGTATTTTGGGGACAGTTTTCGAGGCAGATTTAAGATTTTTGGTGGCTATTTTTGGGCCGTACAGAATATACCGTACAACTGACTGTGGGCACAAAAAATGAGGTACGGAAGAGGCTGGACAACAATACAGTTTTGGCACAGAAAATGAGGGGGATTTTTGTGGGACAGATTTGGTGTTGTGAGGTATTTTCCTTAGATGGAAATGTTATTTTGCTGTTGTTATGTACTTTCCTGAAGTTGAATAATATCTCTCTCTCTCTCTCTCTCTTTCTCTCTCTCTCTCATTGGGTTTCACCACATTGGGGTTTTCCCTGACATTTGCCTAAATTTCTGTGTGTTATGGGTTGCTATCCATTATATATTCCCACTGCATATTTTGCTTAGCAATGTGTATTTCTACTTATGGAAATTTTTGAATGTGGGTTTTATGCATTTCTGAAATTTATGAAGACAGTTATCTCTAGGTTGTTAAGTGTTTGATAGAATATTAGATTGTTGATTTTTTTCATTAAAAATCTACACAAAGGCAGGCACATACCTGGTCGGCGAAAATCCATCAAGCACAGGCTTGATCTCGGTCGTCGGATCCATCAGGCAAATCATATCGGTGTTTCATGGGTATTCGGGATCCTAAAGTTGCTCGAAGTTTAGTGCTAGGGAAAAGGCCCCAGATCAAGGGACAAGAAAAGTTTTAATCTGGACCGTAGGATCATCTTTTCGCAGTTTTACAGAATGAAAGGTCAAAGGGAAGAGTCATGAGGACTTGCGAAATGTGAATTCATGAAATGATATAAATCGTCCAAATTAGAGGGGCACATGGCAACAGATAAGAGAAATCATGATTTCACAAGTCATAGGTTTCAACATGGAGCAAGGCACAAGTTCCTGAAATGTGAAATTGCGAAGTGCCCAGAAGTTGGGCCCATGGTCATAGCTCGAGGCCACATAGGAGGTGGGCCCAAGAAAAAAAGGGTAAGTAACCAGTGCATGATTGGTGACCCAGGTTTTCAAGGAAGTAATCATGGCCCTCGAATGCAAAGAAGATCCAACCGTCCATCTGAGTCAGTTGCTTTTGCGATATCGGGTATCAAGAGATTGTAGTCATGCGATGTGAAAACCCCCAAAACGAGAAATCATGAAGCGCCCAAGAGTTGGGTCCGTGGTCACAGCCTGAGGTCATATGGAAAACGTGTCCAAGAGGAAAGGTTAGTCCCCATAGCGTAGAGCCAGCCAAGGTGGAGTTCTGAGGAAGAAATCGCGATCGTCGGATGCAAAGTAGATCCAGCTGTCCATCTGAGTCAGTCGATTTTGCAATATTGGGTATTGAGAGATTGGATTCAAGTGTTGTGAAGGCCTCCGAAACATGAAATCATGATGTGCCCAGGAGTTGGGCCCATGGTCATGGTCTGAGGTTGCATGCAGGAAAAATGAGGTGAAGGAGAAGATGGTAGCAGGAGCTTTGGGAGCGCGAAGGAAAGAATGCGAATTTCATGATACCTACACCAAAAGTCGAAGATTCCCATGTGTGTTAAAGAGTGAGATCATCATGGCTTCAAGATTGTCAGGTGAGCTTAACAAGTCCGCGAACAATGCAAAACAAACCCTGGACATTTAGCCTTGTTGCAATCCTGAGAAGGAGCAGTAATTGAAAGCAGTTAATGGAAGGCAGGTCGGGTGGTTGAAACCTCGACTCACTTAGTAATTAGATGTATGGAGGACCCGGCTGTGGGGACTGAACCGTCAGCCCATGGTACCCCTGTGGGTGTATTTTCCTACAAATCCCATACTGATTTGATCTTGTGTCTGACGGAGGAATGCCCACATTGTCTGACAGAGCAGGCATCGACTGGAAGCTTTGAATGCAGGGTCTCGATCATGCTCCTAGTGGTTGCAGAAATTCTCAGTATATGTATGAAGTTTTGATATTTTGATGAGGTGGTCCAATGGTTGAGAAAATTTCCCATCTTGTAATGCTTGTGATGCCAGAGTTTTTCTTTGGTTATGTAATAGATTTGATACTTTCATATTAATAGAAGTCAAACTCTTTTCATCTCTTTGTACAAACTGTGCTAAAACACTTGAGCATGGAGGATCCAGTCGAGGGTTGTTATGCTGTTGTAATGTAGGTTTGATTGCAGTGGTATCGTGACTAGTTTTATTCATCTTCTTTGTGATCTTTTTCCCTCTTACACTGATGGGCTCGGGCATGGAGGATCCAGTCGAGTTGTTGCAACGACATGGTGATGTAGGTTTGATCATTGCGTTGTTGTGACTATGTTGTTTGGACACATTTCAGTCTCTGAAACTTGAGCTTAAGAGTGATATTGAGTCTGAGTTTTTATTCAACAAGCTGCTTGAAGGCCTAATGTTCATAGAAGCCTTGTCCACCTTTCTTACTAAGTCTTCCCTCTTCTCACACTTAAAATCAATTCGCTGATTGGAGTTAGTTGTGGCCCTCACTTCCCTATACATTTCCTATCTAGTTCTATGTTGAACGTCATTCAGATTCTGATTTTTGTCCATTGACCTCCATCCATATAAAACCAACATCCACCAAAAACTCTAATGGGTATTGGGCTTACCTCTGCCGCAATCCAGAGGTGAATTCTAGTGCTAACATTTCTAGCTCCGTTGTTGGGGATTAATTGAAGATTTTCCATGGGAAGAACGACAATGAACTTCTTATTTTGAAGGTGCATAAGAAATCAGAACCTTTGAATATTGTGATTGCACCTGGCGACTCCACTGTGGCGACTTCGTTGTTTCAGTGTGACTGCTTCTAGATACACCTGGTATCCCTCTGGGATAAACACAATGATCAAATCTAGTATTTGATGGCGAACAAAGACCAGACACACTCATGTTGCATATCTTTCACCTAGCGACTCCATGATTAAAGAATCGATCAACAAATCCATTGGTTCGAAATGGAAAAAATCCTTGCTTGAAGGTTTGATCCCTCTAACTTTCATGCTATTCCTGGTTTTCCTAATGTTGTCCCTATTGTGGATGAATGGGGTGGTTATTTTCCCATATTTAGAGAGCGCAAAGAGGACAACCCTGCTCAACATCTGCATGAGTTTCACGAACTCATGCATTAGTGGGAGATGCATCATGAGGATGTATTAATGAATATGTTCATGTTCTCATTGGATGAGGATGCCCATGAGTGGTATCGATCCTTTCCCCCTACTAGCATCTCCTCTCTGAAGTAGTTTCATGCATATTTTAATAAGAATTGTCAAAGGTATTATTCCTCTGAGTTTATCTGTCATAACTGTTGTAAGGAATGTGACGGTCATGATCAAGATATGGTTGTTTCTAATGAAATCTATGAGGATGAAGGTTGGAAGGAGGGATAAGATGTTTTGGGATAAGTTATGGAGCTGGTAAAATCTCTCACTACCAAACTAGAAAGGTTAGAATCTAAAGAAAGCGCAGAGGATTTTTCAGTCCTTGAGGCAGATGTCCTTGGAAGCTACACTGAGGATGATAATGAATATTTCATAACTATAGAGCCCTTAATTTTTGCTCCTAAGGTGCCTGTTGTCCCTAGATTTCATGATTATTCGCATGAAGAGCAGCAGAGCCCCACATCACAGTTTGCTTACTAGAGGAGAGGCTAGCCTGTATATGATAGCTAGTAATCATATTTTGAGCTAGATATGCAGGATTTCCAAGAACAGACTGCAAAGACTTATCCTTTGTTCTCTAAATAAAAATATTACGAGGAAATCAAACATCCTAGATCTGCAGAAGACACTGAGCAACATGAGGAAGAGAAAAGCTTTCCCAAGGTTCCTGTTTATGATGATTATGAATCTGATCCTTGGGAGAGCTATGGTGAAGAAGAGGAGCATCAGAAGGGGCAGTTGGTCTCTTGTCAAGATCCTGTCCGCGAGCAACCATCGCCTGGGACCAGTCAACTTGCGTCGACCATTCACCCACCTGTGCCTACCAGAGATATTAAGCCACGTGTGAGTAGCTATGTAGTAGAGAAGGTTTCCTGTAACAATTTTTCTGGAGTTTTCCGCTTGTCCTATGAGCATGTGGAGGAATACATGGATTTGTATTTCCTTCATGCTTTGAAATCACCCAAATTTATCCTAGCCTCATCATTAGGAGGAAAGCTGAAGAATGTAACAGTTCTGCTGTCACAATTGCATTCTCTGTTATCAATCACAGACAATGTGAAGGAGCTTCAAGTTAGGAATTTACTTGAATGGCTATGGTGGAAATTTTCTTTCACCTAGCACTGTTTAAAATTTTATTAGTTTAGGACTGTACATAAATAAGCTCCTTGGAGCATGTGTGTTTATTTTTGTTTTTAGTTGTGGGCTTTATATTCTTCATCAGGGTGTTTTTGAGCTTGACTCCATAGCCCAACAAAAGGCGACTAGAACTGCAAAAGCAGATCTTAGAGCCTCACGGGGAGGACTCTATCGCCCATGGATCCTAATGTTATCACATATTTTTGTAAGGGGATTGTTTTCCTTTGAATTTGGTCATTGGGTGACCAAAAGCGAAAGAAGTGTGATTAAAAAACCCACAAATGTTCTTCATCCAAAATTAGGGAGTGATTGTGCAAAGGCGCACACATACCTGGTCAGCAAAAATCCATCAAACAAAGGCTCGGTCTCGACCGTCGGATCCATCAGTCAAATCAGATCGATGGTTCATGGGTATTCGGGTTCCGAAAGTTACTCAAAGTTTAGTGCCAGGGAAAAGGCCCAAGATCAAGGGACGAACAAAGTTTTAATCTGGACCCCAGGATCATCTTTTCACAGTTTCACAGAATGAAAGGTCAAAGGGAAGATTCATGAGGACTCACGAAATGATATATACCATCCAAACCAGAGGGGAACGTGGCAATAGATAAGCGAAATCGCGATTTCATGAGTTGAAGGTTTCAGCATGGAGCAAGGCGCAAGTTCTCGAAACATGAAATCGTGACGCACCTAGGAGTTGGGGCCGTGGTCACAGCCTAAGGCCACATAGGAGGTGGGCCCAAGAAACAAAGGGTAAGCACCCGACACATGATTGGTGACCCAACTTTTCAAGGAAGTAATCGCAGTCATCGGATGCAAAGAAGATTCAACCATCCATCTGAGTCAACCGATTTCACGATATCGGGTATCGGGAGATTGTAGTCATGCGATGTGAAAACCCCCAAAACGCGAAATGGAGAAGCGCCCAGGAGTTGGGCCCGTGGTCATAGCCCGAGGTCATATGGAAAATGGGTTCAGGAGGAAAGGTTGGTGCCCATAGCATAGAGCTGGCCAAGGTGGAGTTCTGATTAAGAAATCACGACTGTCGGATGAAAAGTAGATCCAGTCGTCCATATGAGTCAGTCGATTTCACGATATCGAGTATCGAGAGATTATAGTCAAGTGATGTGAAGGCCCCCGAAACACGAAATTGTGATGCACCCAAGAGTTGGGCCCATGGTCATGGCCCGAGGTCGCATGCAGGACAAATGCGATGAAGGAGAAGCTGGAACCAGGAGCTTTGGGAGCGTGAAGGAAAGAGTGTGAATTTCATGAGACCTACACCAAAAGCTGAAGATGTCCGTGTGATTTAAAGAGTGAGACCATCATGGTTTAAAGATTGCTAGGTGAGCTTAACAAGTCCCCCAACAATGCATATAAGCCCCTGGGCATTTATCCTTGTTGTGATCCTAAGAAGGAGATGTAATTGAAAGCAGTTAATGGAAGGAAGGTCGGGTTGTTGAAACCTCAACTCACTCAGTAATTAGAAGAATGGAGGACTCGACCATGGGGACTGAACCGTCAGCCCATGGTACCCCTATGGGAATATTTTCCTACAAATCCCATACTTATTTGAGCTTGCGTCTGATGGAAGAATGCCTGCACAATCTGATAGAGAGGGCGTCGACAGGAATCTTTGAATGCAGGGTCCCAATCACGCTCTTGGTGGTTGCAACAATTCTCAGTATATGTATGCAGTTTTGATATTTTGATAAGGTTGTCAAATGGTTGAGAAGAGCTCCCATATTGTATTGCTTGTGATGCCTGAGCTATTCTCTAGTCATGTAATCAATTTGAGACTTTCAGATTAAGAAAAGTCAGCTTCTTTTCATCTCTTTGTACAAACTGTGCTAAAAAACTTGGGCATGGAGGATCCAGTCGAGGGTTGTTATGTTGTTGTAATGTAGGTTTGATTGCAACAATATCGTGACCAGTTTTAGTCATCTTCCTTGTGATCTTTTTCCCTCTTAAACTGAATGGCTCGAGCATGGAGGATTCAATCGAGTTGCTGCAAAAACATGGTGATGTAAGTTTGATCATTGTGTTGTTGTGACTGTGTTGTTTGGACACATTTCAGTGTCTGAAACTTGAGCTTAAGAGTGATCTTGAATATGAGTTTTTCTTCTCCAAACTGCTTGAAGGCCTGATGCTCATAACATCCTTGTCCACCTTTCTTACTAAGTCTTCCCTCTGCTCACACTTAAACTCAATTCATTGACTGAATTTAGTTGTGGCCCCCACTTCCCTATACATTTCACATCCAGTTATGTGTTGAATGTCATTCAGATTCTGAGTTTTGTCCATTGACTTCCATCCATATAAAACCAACATCCACCAAAAACTCTGATGGGTACTGGGCTTACCTCTGCCGCAATCCAGAGGTGAATTCTAGTGCTAACATAGGGATCGACTATAGAAGGGATCCAAACATGCCTTTTCCACCAGGTTCCGCCTAAGGTGATATTGGTAAGAAATGTTTTTATATATTTCAATTTTTTTTTTGTGTTTTCAATAAAAATAAAAAACACAAATATTTTTGTATGGTATCAAGTATTAACAATTGTTTTTTTACAAAGATGTAGGTCTGTGACAGCCAGAGGGATTCCCATGACATTGGTAGAGAGGATGAGGATATGTGAACGCAACCTGCCCCTCAGCGAGCACGGTCGCCCCACCAGGACCTTCACAAATCCGCGGCCCGAAGAGTTGACACTCTTCCTTCCCTTATCGGGGGTTCGCAACCCACAGTCT
>SNQJ01S0011302.1:75125-94703 GCA_010110895.2 Picea sitchensis | reverse complement strand
AGGAAGTGACATAAATGGTATAAATAAACATCATTATACATTCATTTGATACAAGTCGAATTTCAGAGAGAAGAAGAAGTAAAAGAAGGCCGGATTTCAAGGGAGGATGAAGTCTTTTGGTGATGTGTTCTAAGTATCAACATGATCTACCTAGGCATTTCACTTACTTGGGTCAACTTTTGTTTTGCTTGGGAAACTCAATCCATACCTGGATTGTACCTTCTTCTTGCCTATACATTTGAGTGGAGTTTTGTAACTGGAATTCAAGATATTAAATTAATACATAGATCACCTTTCAATCAAAATGTTGAACAATTTACCTAACTCACTCAAAAATCTCAAGGATTATTTGTTTGATTAGGTGGTTTCTGAGAAATAACTTGGAAGGGGAAACAAACATGACACCATCTATAAAGTGGAGGTCCAAATTATATGTGATGAAGTGGCCAATGATGTGGTAGGGTTAAACTTTCAATTTGTACATTCATCTAAGTTTCAAAGTTTGTGGCTTGCTCCTAACCCAAGCAAGAGATGAGGTGATATATTTTTTTTAGTTTATACACTATTTTGACTAATACTGTGCCTCAACATAGTTGTTCATATCACTTGTATGATAAATTCACAAAGTTGGAATACTTGCTTTTAGCATTGGTTTCAATGATTCCCTCTTTCTTGTTGTCTTTTGTTTTGGTTGGAAAGGGAGATGTAGGAAAGCATTGGAATGATCACTATTGGGAAAAGGCCCATCTTTTGATTATGATATTTAGCTATGTGGATAAATATTTATGGATGCACTATTTATTTACAGTTCTTGGAGCATCGTATACATTTCTATCTTGGACAATGAACAATATTCCCCATATTACTTTTATGTTGGCAGATGCATGCTTTTTTTTTCTACCACGTTACATCCAATATCACCCATCAACAACTACGAAATGTAATTTCAGAATTACCAAACTTTATTCAATTTGTTGTCCATGATTTTTGGATATTTTCTCTTTCATATTTCATAGCATATATGATGTTCTTTTTCATGTTGTTCCAACAAGTTTGAGGAATGTCTTGGCTTCGACACTCCCCACGAAACTCTAGCTTTGTGATCTTTGGGGATTGAAATCATCTCTATCAAGTGGGTCACTTTTTTTTCTTTGTTTTCAAATAATGAGGAATTTTTTTATATAGAACTTCAAAGATAGAGTCTACTTATGTATGAACAACATTAAATATACATCTTTAAATTATAGAGGGATATTCATTCCTTTATGAATGTCATTTATACTATTGGTTTTTCATACAATAGATCAATGGTTTTGTTTGCTAATAATAAGTAGAGAGAGGTTCGAATTCATTTCAAACTAAGTAATGAACCAATCTAGAACAAAGGCCTTGACATTGCCAACCCTACAGGCAAAACCAACATCACATACCTTCTGAGTAATAGTGATAGTGATTGAAGAGGTTAGAGGAAAATCATGAGTAGAGCTCCAACAAAATAGTGAGCAAAGAGGCGGTCGCAAAAAAGTTGCATTCCAAATAGCATCAAGCACAAAAACCAAAACTCAAAGCCTTCATTGGCATAGTGGAAAACAAGCTATGTAGAGTTTTTGAGGATGGAGTGTTTGCATAACTTTTATTTTTTTTATTGGCCTAATTGTTATTGTCATTGCCATTTGTTTGATGTGTGCAAGCTACACCTAGGAACATGGAATTCACAAGAATAGATATCCTTGTCAATGGAAGAGGATAGAGGCCTAATAGAATTTCTGAAGGTGGAGCACTTTGTGCAAGAATGTGATAGAGCTCTTTAAATAAGCCCAATAACAGAGCTCAAGAGAGACTTCCACAAAGGATCCATGTTGATTAAGCAAGTGGGGCATGAGTCCCTCATTTACAAATCATTTATAGGCTTCAATCAATTATTGGAGTTGTCGATGATTCTTATTATCACAGCTACTGGATATGTCTTGTATCATTTGCAAGTAGACTTAGTCACATCTCAATAGGTTTCTAGGGTTATGAGGGTTTTCACATGATGATCCTTGAAATTAATGTTGATAAATATTATTTTTTCAACTTGATACATCTGTATATTCATATGCATGATTCATAGTATTTGATATTGAATTATGTTGAAAATGAAGACGAGTCAGAATGTGCATGGAAGTTTAGTTGAAAGGTTATAATCTATCATATGTTATATGCATGTCTATATTTTCAGGTATAAAGTCTATGTATTCTAAATATACTTCAATTGAACTTTTTATTTGAATCAATATTCACCTTGAGCAATATTACTTTGAAGAAAATTGTGTTGTTTGTTCTTTTCTTTTAACTCTTAAAAAAATGATTGAATAGGATTATGGTTCCCTCACTTAACTAACAATTTAACTATTAAAGTCTTATAATATTTCTTGCATAATTTCTCTAATATTTGCTTTATGTTTTCTTTCTAAATTTGAATGTATGAAATAAAAAACATCTCTCTTCAATTCATTGAAGAAAATCTTAATTGAAACATCCTTATTTGAAGGTTTTTTTTTTTGACAAGAATGGTTATGTTGCATTAATCGACTTTCTGGCAAGCCAGAATCAGAAAGTTACATATCTGAAGAAGGTTGGTGACCTCTAACAGTGCTGCCAACCTTCTTGTGAATGTCTTGGGAAACCAATCCCAACTACTTATTGAGCTGGTTCGAGAAAATGACAAAAATTGCATACATGAGTAAATTCTCACAAATTGTGAGCATAGAAGAAGACAGAAGCGAAGCATTAAACCTAGGGGGATGAAGATTTCCCCTTAATGTAGGGATCCAACTTTTTCTGAGAACCTAAAGAAATGTTGGAGACCGCCTCCTTTTCTCTGTGTGCTTTATTGGTCTTTCTCCCTCGGGTAAGAGGTGGAGACGGAACTGATTTGTCGTCAGATTCAGAAGTGTCCACAGAGCCTCTAGTAGGGACTGAAACAACTAGACCTGCGAAGGCAGGAGGTCCCGGAACTGAAGCCCAAGTTTCTTTTGTTGCCATTGTTTCGGGGGAGGTGGAATCTGGAGGGATTTCATCTACCGGGGGATCTTCCATGACTGTTGTTGCTTCTGGCTCTCGGGCTTCATCATCCTTCAACGCATCAAAGTTGTTTTTATTTTCCAGAGATGCTTCTGACGTATGGGTGGCCTTTGGGGCCTGGGCGAGCGGATCCTTTCGCCTTGGCTGCCTTCATCGGTTAGTTACTGGCTGAAAATCAACTTCCTTGACTGGTCCCGACTCCTCAGAGGATTTGGGGCAGCTTTTTGCGAAATGACCGTAAGCATGGCACCGGAGGCACTTAAACGGAATCTGCTCGCAGTCCAGCTCTTGGATATGACACCATTCCCCCAGTGAGAGCTTAATGGCGTCCGGAAGTCCTTTCTCGAGATTAACCTCAACACAAATACGAGTGCAGGTAAACTGATCCCCCTTCGGCTCCGCACTGTCCAGGTAACGCCCAAGCTTATTTCCAATGTCCTCCAGAGAGCTCATCCCCCAGAGATGCAGGGGAGGTGAGGCAGCCTAACCCATATAGGGGCTGCTGTGATCTTATCTCCGGGATTGAAGTCAAGAGTCCAGGGGGCTAAGAACAGCCCTCTCGGCCCCATGAAGTAGGGTCCAGATCTGAAAACTAGATCGCGGTCCACTTTCCTCGCGAAGCTGAAGACAAAAAAACCCCTGCCTACTGCGCACAGAGAAACTTCTCCCTGTATCAACATCTTCCAACGATCATCCATCCATGCCTCCACGGTTTTGGGGCTTGGCCACAACCCCGTAAACTTTCCGATGAGGGTATTTTCTGCTAGAAGGAGGGCAAGCTTGCAAGGGTCCTCTGGAGATAGCTCCAGAGAAGGGATCTCCTCCATCTTCTTAACAAACTTAGACGAGAGAGAAGGCTTGGATTTGGGGCCTGTCGAGCGAACTAACGCCTTAAATGCTTCCAAAGGGTCTTTTCCCTTCTCGGCATTCTAATCTGGGCCCATCGTAGCCGAACTCCTGCAAACAAGAAGACAAGTCGTAGTGGTAAGCCAAGACCACTTCACCCACACGCATGCAAAACCATAGTCAGTCTCAGGCCACGCAGGGACCCTCTGAAGGTGTCGATCCCGCATCTCTGAATGCCGGGGAACCCTGACTATTGTAGGTCGCGCCCTGCGATCAAAAAACCGCTCCAAAACGCGTGCACGGAGGAGGGACGTTCTGAATCCTTGTCTCTGAGTGCCGGGGCCTTGATCGGCTGCTGGAACCGTGCCTTGCAATCAAGAAACCAGAGCTGAAGCGGCTAGGGTTTAGGCCCTAGCCGCTTTGCATTCCGTCTCGCAAACCTGTGCATTCCGTCTAATCCTTATTTGAAGGTTACTCCCTTTGGTTATTGGATTATTTTAGTTCATCCTAAAGAGGGGAGGTTATTTACATCCATAGGGTGCCTTGTAGCTATTTCCTAGCCAAAAACAACCTAAGGAACAACACATTATTTACTTTGTCTTATGGTTTAGATTTTAGATGCATGCCCTCTTGCTTACATCTTCTCTCTTTTATAGGGTAAAATATGGAATACGCTTGCTATTGTTTTGTCTTTTCTTCTATTTTCTTTTATTTCTTGCTTGGGTTACACAACTCTTGATTGGGTTATTCTGGTACACCCTAGTAACAAAATACCACACATAGAGATTCTTAAGAAAATAGAGAATAAACAATGGTAGACATAGACACACAGTACAAAAAGATTTACCCTAGAAACCCTTAAATGGGAAAACCAACTAACTTAGAGCCACACCTCTCCCTTCTTCATTGTTTTAACTTCACCATTCACAATAAAAAAAAATAGGTATTCCACAGCATATAAAACCATAATCCATTAACCCAAATTGGATTAAAACCCTAATCCCTTAACCCTGACTAGATTAGAATGGGATAAAACTTCCTCGTAACCCCTTCATTTGGAGGATAGCCCTTAACACTGTATCCAATAAAGGTACACTTCTTGGATTTTGCCTCAAGCTTTGTTATGTTTTCTTTATCAATATGGACAAATGTTTCACAATCGAAAGTCTTCAAAAAAGAATAGTTTACATTTTTACCTGTCCATGCCTCCTTTGAAATTCTACCATACAAAGAGCTTGAAGGTCCTCTGTTTATCAAGTAAACATCAGTATCTACAACCTCTGCCCAGAACTATAAGGGCAAACCAATATGCAGTCTCATACTCCTTGCACGCTCCATGATTGTCCTATTCATCATTTTTGACACACCATTTTCTTGTGGTGTTTCTGGAACTATCTTCTCTTTATGAATCCCATGGTATGAACAATAATCATCAAACTCCTTGCTACAATATTCACCTCCATTGTCTGATATGAGACACTACAACCTTTTTCCTGTCTCATTCTCAACCAAATCTTTCCATTTCTTAAAAGTATCAAAAACATCAGATTGGTGTCGAATGCAATAAACCCAAGTTTTTCTTGCATCATCAATAAAAGTAACATAATAACCAAACCCACCAAGAGATGATACCTAAGTTGGTCCCCATACATCTGTATGCACAAGCTCTAACCTTTAACTCTTTTTTTATTTTCCGACTCTAAGAAATCTAACTCTCTTTTGTTTTCCATAAACACAATGCTCATAGAAATCCAAATCAATTTGTTTAAGATCTGGAAACAAATTTTGTTTGTGAAGTATATGCATACCCTTCTCACTCATGTGTCCAAGCCTGTGAGGCCATAGTGTTGTATCCACTCATGTAGAAGCTAAAGAGATAGAAGAGTCAGTATTACCAGTACATAAATACAATGTACCTACCTTCTCTCCTTTTGCTATCACCAGTGATCCTTTGGTGACCTTCCACACCTTATCTGTAAATATGGACATACAACCTTCACTTGCCAACTGCCCTGTTGAAATTATATTTTTCCTTAAATCTGGAAAAGGTCTCACCGCTTTCAACAACCATTGGTTTCCATTCCTTT
The DNA here is from genome assembly GCA_010110895.2 of Picea sitchensis. Classification (NCBI taxonomy): domain Eukaryota; kingdom Viridiplantae; phylum Streptophyta; class Pinopsida; order Pinales; family Pinaceae; genus Picea; species Picea sitchensis. The sequence goes on along the minus strand of SNQJ01S0011302.1, from coordinate 88,704 downwards.
GCTTTGTTTTTACCTTTCCTATTCCAACAATTTTGCATGGTGCATCATCACCCAAATGAAGATGTCCAAAATCACCTTGAACATAATCTAGAAAATGTTTCCTATGGGGTGTGGCATGAAATGAAACCCCTAAATCTACTACCCAAGACTCAAAAATATTATCTACAGAAAGGATCAAAGCATATTGTATTACATCACATGTTACATTTGCTTCCTGATTTTTCTCCTATTGTCCATCTCTTTGTTTCTTTGGAGCTCTGAAGTCTTTCTTCAAATGTCCTTTCTTCCCACAATTCCAACACTCTATTTTTCTGAGTCTGGATTTAGATCTTCCCTTCTTATAATTCTTGCGGTTCCTTGAGCCCTTTCCTCTATCCTTTTGTCTTCCCTTGTTCTCCATGTTTAATGCATTACCTGATGTCTCACCTGTGCTTTTCTGTCACATTTTCTCGCTAAGGATAACACCAACAACATCATCAAATTTTAGAGTGTTTGAACCAGAGACAAAGTTACTTATAGCATAGCCATGACCAAGACATTCCAACTTTCTGGCAATGAGCACAAGATTAGAATATACCTGACCTCATCATCAACTTCCACTTTTACAAAACTTAGTTGATTAGTGACTCTATTAAATTCATTTAAATGATATGAAGTAGACCCACCTTCTAACATATTCATATTAAATAATCTCTTCATTATAAATACCTTATTGGACGTTGAGGGTTTTTCATACAGTTTAGCCTATGCGTCCATCAGCTCCTTCGTTGTCTTTTCTTTCAAAATATTGAAAGCCACCGATTTTGCCAGGCTTAGCCTTATCGTTCCTAGTGCCTTTCTATCAAGAACCTCCCATTCTTCATCCTTCATGGTCGTCGACTTCTTTGTTATTCCACACAATGGTAGGAATAAATCCTTCTGATATAAATAATCTTCCATTTGCATCTTCTATAAATGGTAGTTTTGGCCATTAAATTTCTCGACTCTAAACTTTCCATCTTCTGTCATTGCTCCCGCTTGAACTAGGAACCCTCTTTTCCCGCGAGTTACCTTTTGCTCTTATACCAATTGTTAGAAAAAAAATATCGCAAAACAATAAATTAGAATAAAATGTGAAAATAAAACACAGAAGACACACAAAACAATAGAGACATAGATATGCGTGGTTCACCCAGTGTGCGCTACGTCCATTGGAGAAATTTCCAAGTCCTTCCCTTTTATTATCCAACAAATGAAGGGATACAACCTATAACACACCCATTGTAACTTCCTCTTCTTCCTCTCACACTATCCTCTCTCAAAATACAATATTCACAATGATACATAGCCGCAATACATTTCCCTCATAAAACAGGGTTGCCTTCTAGGGAAAAAAACCCTAACATAACTTCTACCGTCAAATATACGACCATATAATGAACGGTCCAGATTTACTATGAAATTACAATATACATTTACAAGGAAAAATTTTCTTTGGGGGCTTCATACCCAAACCCCCATCGAGGAATGTTGTCCCCCGAACCCCTGTTGGGGGCCTGCTTTCCCCCGGACCCCCCAGCCGAGGGGATCGCCCCCCCCCGGACCCCGCAGGGGGGGCAAGCCCCCTATGCAACCTCCCCACGTGGAGGGGTGTAGAATCTTCCGGAGTGTAAATTATTCATGGGGTATAAACATGGTTGAAAACAAAGACCTCTGAATCAAGAAGATAATCAGGCTCCACAACCAAAAGATCCCTATCCCCGAGGTCTTAACTTAGACTACCAAATTATTTTGTTTTCCTCTTGTGGAGGTTAGAAGTGGGTCGATTAATGGTTGTTTTTAGGATTTGAGATAGGTTGTGATATTGGGGTCATGAACCAACCTCATTCTTATGACGGTGTGATCCAAAAAAAAATCTATGAAACAAATGAAACATTTTTATCTCCCAGGATCGCTTATGGGTATGAGGGGAAGGACATACTATAGTTCCAAGTATATAATAAAAACCTCTTGAGTATATGGTGATGTTGTGTGAAACAAGTGATAGTGAATGATGAATTTTAATAAGTTATGATCCAAGTTTTAACATGTGGACATCGCTTGGTCCTTTATAAATCTTGTTTATCTCTAACTTACTAAATTTCAAAAACAATCCTTGTAAAATGGAAAATCTCTAGGTAACTAGCATGGTGGACATGTGGGTCCTTACTTTTGACCTTTTAATATCCCTTTCTAATCTAAGAAAGCTTTGAAACTATCCCTAGATTGTTGTTGTAATCTAGGGAAAATTAGGGACAGTTATCGGTAGATCCTTACATAGACATCATTGAGATACACACACACACATAGACATAGATAAAGACATACACAAGTAATGATAGCCCAAAGAACAATCCTTTATTATATGAAATAACAATATAGGAAAAATGTATACAATATCTCACATGAAGTTATTTAAGCCTTCATGTGCTTGTCTATTTATACCTCTTTCAGGCAGTTGTAACTACTTAATTGCCTGGGTCGGTTGATTAACAAATACTTCGACCAACCTCTACTTCTTACTATGTCGGTCAACCAACTAGTTCTTAGTCAACCGTCGAGTCTAGTTGAATGAGTCGACTAGCCCCTACAACAATTGTAGACGTGTTGGCATATATGGGCCCTTACAAATCCTTTAAGCTTCCTAGGTTGTTTGCTCTACAAAATTTGAAACAATCCTAAGATCGTGCACATATGGGCATGTATGGGTCCTTACAAACCTTTAAAATATGTTTCAAAAAGAAAACTAAGAGGTATTGTCCTCTTCTAAAATGATTGATTTAGTTCGAAATGAAGCAAACTAAGAGGTATTTGGCCTCTCCTAAAGATTGATTTCGAGAGGGAGATGGAGATTTATTTGAACATTCTCTTTTTGTGATTTTCAAGATCACACTAAGGCATGAGGAAAGAGCATACTCCAAGATGGTTAAAATAGTCCCTAGTCTCGATTTAGTGTGATGAATTGCAAAAGAAACAAAACTTTCAATGCTTTAAAATTCAACAAGCCTTAAAATTTGAAAAATAATACTTGCACGCGGCTATACAGTGAGGTAGTCTTGCACAGAACGCAAGTGTGATTTGACAGTGTAGATAGTGCGCAAGTTTGTGCAGTGTGTTTGCATGTTTGTCATGAACCCGCGCCCACACAGAGAAATGGCAGGACGAGAAATATAAATCACTTCTCGCAATCATATATTGAATCCAGGTGTTTGAGGATAGGGCAAGGCCAGTTTTGGGTCCTGCAAACAATAGAGAGTGAAAATAACAGCTCTAGTAGCCTACTTGAGGATGAATTGTGATTCCAATCCCTATATGAGTCACCAATATTTTGGGGGATTTTTATCACAAGAGTGAGAAAAAAAATACCCCTTTGATTCCCTTGGTAAGCCAACAAAGCAACACAAAACAATGGTTAGTAGATTAGTGAACCCACAAGCTAGAAAGCAAGAAATAAAGCAAGATAGGAATAACAAACAATGGAAACTAAACTAACCAAACATTAACAAAGGATGCATGAAATTGAACACAAAGAGTGGTTACCCAACATAGATTGACCTTTGAAATTGAGAACACCAAGAGGAGAAATGTGGGATTTATGAATCCTCTATTCCTCCTAGGGAGGGCTCTTGAATCCCTCTAATAGGGCTACCAATCTCCTATTTTGACTTAACAATGGTAAAGAACTCTATGGAAAAGCTTTCCAAAAGGGGAAAAACTTTCCTTATGCTATACTTGCACAAGTTATTCGTAAGAGAACAAATGGTTTCTCCAAGAGTACTTGAGCAACATAACAATGCAATGAAATTCTTTCGTTTTTAGCATACAATGGCCCTCTATTTATAGAATCATAGAAAGGTATTTCATAACTTGTTCCAAGTGTGAATGGGAGACCTTTAGAGGAACATCCCATCTTTTGAGTCATCCCAAGGAGAAATTTTGGGTCGATCTTGGGGTCTTGTCTTGAAGCACTTCACCCTGAAAGTGGTTGAGGCCTGACCAAATTCATAAATGTGTTGTTTCTACATCCGTGTGGGTTTCTTCAAGGACAATCACGCAGGCCACATTCCCAACCTGATAAAGTATAGAGGGAATATTTGAATCATTGGTAAGTTGTTGGGTGAATTTTGTAGAAATTCTTTACAGTGAGATTAAGTTCAAAAATATCCACATCTATGTCAATTAAATAATCATAATGAAGGTTCTAAGAAATGGGTCATATAGGATTAATATATTTTCCATGGTTTCTTTCAATTCAGTTATATGGTTCTCCTAATATTTATAGAATGAAAAACCAAATGATAGACTAAGAAAATGAAGGTGATAGTATCCATTTCTCCTGATATTTTGAAATATTGATTGTTGGTCTAATTTTCCCACAAACTTAAACTATAACACAATCATTTTTATGAGTTAGTTTTTGTCTTTTGTTTATGTGGTAAGATTTTGAAACATAATTACCACCTTTCTTTAAAATTGCATGGGTTACATATTAAAAATGGCTTTCAATAACCTAACAACTGTCAATTTCTTATTTGATTTAAATTTCTTTCATATACAGATCATTAATTTGTAATCTACCACATTTATTCTTAGTAATTCGATACAAATCAGATAAGTAGTTTGTAGAGGCTATGGTGGTGGTTTTACAACTATGTTTTTTGGCTCCACAATTGATCAGGGGCCACCACATGTATCTAAGTGGTTTCCAATTTGCGAAGGGAAAGGATAGTTTCAAAATTTTACATGTTCACGCTCTACAATTAACCTAAACCATTGATCTCCACTGTATCTCTACCATCCGATCTAGCACCCAATTTCTTTGATATAAACCATTACTTTATGAATTTTAAGCCTCATGTGATTTATTTGAAATTTCTTCGACACGTGCTAAATTACAATTGGCTAGAAAAGATATTTCAAACACAATTAAGGTTTTCCTTTATCTCATTCGTTTGTGACTCTCATCAACAACGATTTTCAACTAAATTTTTAATAGAATTTGGACATCAATCACAATAATACATTCATTTGGTTCAAGCAGAGGTGATTTCATTAAGAAATAGTCGTTAATATATCTTAAATCGATCAAGGGTATAACAAAATTAAAATGATTGTATTGCCAACGGAAACAAGGATTTACAAAACAACGACTCAATAATGGTTTGTATAGAAAAATGGGCTCCAAAGCCACTTTGAGGGGAGGCCCTTCTACTCCTTGTATGCTCCAACTCTAAGCTTGATGATAGAAGTGAAATCCCTAATGGTAGAGAAAATATAGCTAGGGTGCAAACTCTCTTTGGTGAAATTTTGGCAGCATAGCCTTGCAATGGATTGTAGATTCAATGGGTGACATCAATGGATTTATTTATAGGTGAAATATTGGACTCGTCTTTAGAGGTAGCTTCAATGTGAACAATTCCAATAGATTAATGAAGTAACGGGATAAGGATAACTAATGAAGACTAGATCAAACTCTATATTTAGAAATAGTGGATTGATAAAGTCCACTCATAGCAACTACATCATTTTTAGGAGGTGCATAGGCGTTAATGAACCACAAATTTTTGTATACTTTGACTATGAAGAGGTCGAAGAGGACAAGAAGGTCAAGTATGTTGTCACAAGATTGAAGGGACATGCAGCATTGTGGTGGGATGAACTACAAGATGACAGACGCTGCAAAGGCAAGCAGAAAATCAAAAGCTGAGACAGAATGATCGCAAAGATGAAGGCGAAATTCATCCCCAGAGATTACCAGATTACTCTGTTCAGGAGGATGCAGAACCTGAGACAAAAGTTGATGACAGTGAAAGAATACACTGAAGAATTCTACAAGCTGAACATCAAAGTAGGTCATCGGGAAAGCGATGATGAAAAGGTTGCCAGATACCTGAATGGCCTGAGATATGACATTCAGGATGAGATGAGCATGGTAACCATCTGAATGGTGGAAGATTCTTATCATATGGCTCTGAAAGCGGAAGAGAAGCTGAGCCGAAAACAGGGTCAAAGAGGCCGAGGCAGAAGTCAACCCAGAGGCAAATCAGTTGCCCAGGATAAATATCAGAAGCCCAAGGAGGATTGGAAGAAACCTTAGACTCGAACTGAGAGAGGTGGAAGCTCACAGCGAGGGAAATATGTTGAACAGAGAGGGAAACATACTGAACAGAGAGGAGATTATGCTGATAATAATATTTTTCCTCATACTAGAGGTAGAGGAAGAGGAAGAGGTGGAGTAATAACATGCTTCACATGTGGAAAGAATGGGCACAAGTCTTACGAGTGTCCAAACAAAAAGAAGGAGAGTGGAGAAACTCACATCGTCGAAGCACAGAGGCGAGATGTTGAGGCAGAAGATGCTGAAGGCGGGAGATCACTGATGATGCGAAAACCTCTTTTGACACCAGAAAAGGAGGTGGAGAATTCAGTCCAAAGAACTAGACTTTTTCGAACTACTTGCAAAACCAAGGACAGGGTATGCAAGGTCATTGTGGACAGTGGTAGCACGGATAATCTCGTTTCTACGAAGATGGTAGAAAACATGGAGCTGGAGACGATTGATCATCCAAGCCCATACATAGTTTCGTGGCTACAAAAAGGACACCAGGTAACTGTCACTAAACAGTGCTTAGTTGAATTTAAGATAGGAGGATATAATGATAAGATACTCTGTGATGTCATTCCTATGGATGTTTGTCATCTATTGCTAGGTAGACCATGGCAATATGACAAGAATGTGATTAATGATGGGAGAATGAACACATACACCCTAGAAAAGAATGGGAGGACTCACATGTTGCTTCCAATTAAGGATAAGGAGGTGAAACCGGAAGTAAGCAACATTGTATTTCTCATGAGTGGGAAGGAACTTCTTACAGAGGTTAAGAAGAAGGAAGATTCACAATTCATTGTGGTCAGGAAACCGAAGATTGTTTTGACCAGCACAAGGGTGGATGATTTACCAGAAGAGCTTCAGGAACTGCCGGAAGAGTTCATTGATATAGTAGTGGATGAATTACCTAGTTTGTTGCCACCGATTAGAAGTCTGAGTCATCATATTGATCTCATACCAGGAGCCAGTTTGCCAAACAAGGCTGCATACAGATTAACGCCGCAAGAAAATGAAGAGGTCAAAAGACAAGTCCAGGAGTTGTTGGACAAAGGGTTGGTCAGAGAAAGCTTGAGTCCATGTGTTGTTCCAACAGTACTTAGTCCGAAGAAAGACGGAGGCTGGAGGATGTGTACTGACTCGAGGGCGATTAACAAGATAACCATTAGGTACAGATTTCCATTGCCAAGGATGGATGATCTAATGGATTGCTTGAGTGGAGCAAAATACTTTTCAAAGATTGATTTGAAAAGCGGTTATCATCAAATTCGCATGAGAGAAGGTGATGAGTGGAAGACAACGTTCAAAACCAACGAAGGGTTGTATTAATGGCTTGTTATGTCGTTTGTCTTAACAAATGCGTCAAGTACCTTCATGAGGTTGATGAAAGAAGTCCTAAGGGAGTTCATCGGAAAATTTGTTATCGTATATCTAGATGACATACTGGTTTACAGTAAAACCGTGGCAGAGCATCTGAAACATTTGGCTACAGTGATGCAGAGCTTACAACAGGAGAAGTTGTTGATAAACATGAAGAAATCCTCATTCATGAAGACAGAGCTCATTTATTTGGGATTTGTTATTTTCGCAGATGAGTTGAGGATGGATCCAGATAAGGTAGAGGTAATCAAGAATTGGCCATCACCGAAGAATATCTTTGAGGTGAGAAGTTTTCATGGATTGGCTAGTTTCTACCGAAAGTTCATTAGGAATTTCAGTGGAATTAGTGCACCAATGATGGACACAGTGAAGAAAAGACACAAGTATTTTCACTGAACTGAAGAAGCTGAAAAGAGTTATAATTTGTTGAAGAGGAAGATCACGGAACAACCAGTTTTGGTGTTGCCGGATTTCCAGAAGACATTTCAAGTGAAATGCGATGCAAGTGGGTTTGCAATCGGGGTAGTCTTGAATCAAGAAGACAGGCCGATAGCATACTTCAGTGAGAAGCTGAATGAAGCGAAGGTGAAATACTCCACTTATGATAAGGAGTTTTATGTTATCATCCAGGCATTGAAGAAATGGAGGCATTACTTGATCTTGAAGGAGTTTGTCTTGTACAGTGACAATCATGCACTGTAGTTTGTGACTCAACGGGAAAAGTTGAATCACAGACATGTAAAATGGGTTGAGTATATGCAGAATTTCACTTTTGTGATTAAACATATTTCTGGTACTGCTAACAAAGTTGTTGATGCTTTGAGCAGGAAGTGTTTACTATTGCAGGAGATCAGAGTCAAAACGTTGGGTTTTGATGATCTCAGGGACATGTATGGAAATGATCCAGATTTTAAGGAGGTGTACGAAGCAACTGAGAATCCAATTCTCAGGGATAGAAGACAATGGACAGAATACATGATCCAGGAAGGATTATTGTTTAAAGATAATCAATTGTGTATTTTGAAATGCTCCATGAGGGAGAATTTGCTAAAGGAGAAACACAGTGGAGGATTGGCAGGACACTTTGGTCGCGACAAGACGTTCGCAAAATTGAATGAGTCATATTTTTGGCTGGGAATGCGAGCAGATATCAAGAGATTCATGGACAGATGCAAAATTTGCCAGCATTCAAAGGGAAGAAAACAGAATGCAGGGTTTTATCAACCATTGCCCATACCGGAGAGGCCATGGGATGCAATCAGCATGGATTTCATATTGGGGTTGCCAAGAACGCAAAGAGGTTTTGACTCAATCTTTGTGGTGGTGGATAGATTTTCCAAGATGGCACACTTCATTCCATGTCAGAAGACCAGTGACGCAACTCACATTGCGAACCTGTTTTTCAAAGAAGTCGTTCGACTTCACGGTTTGCCAAGGAGTATAGTTTCAGATCGAGATACCAAGTTCATAGGACACTTCTGGAGGACCTTATGGAAGAAGCTGGGAACTAACCTATCTTTTAGTTTGGCTTATCATCATCAAATGGATGGACAGACAAAAGCGATGAACAAAAGTCTGGGAGACTTGCTGAGAAGCTTGGTGACAGAACACCACAGCCAGTGGGACAACATATTACCACGGGCATAATTTTCTTATAACGACTCAGTTAATAGGAGCACAGGGCAGAGTCCATTTCAGGTTGTCTGTGGCATGCATCCAAGAGGAATTTATGAATTGAGGGATTCATAACAGATTGCAACTAGGAGTGCTAGTGCAGAAGATTTCGCAGAGGCGATGAAAGAACTTCACAGCCAGGTGAAGGAGCGACTGCGGAGTTCGAACCAGGAATATAAGTGTAGAACAGATTAGCACAGAAGACAACTTCAGTTTGAGGTTGGTGATTTGATTCTGGCACATTTGAGAAAGGAAAGGTTTCTGAGAGGAACATATAACAAACTGAAGATGAAGAAAATTGGACCATGTAGGGTCTTGAAGAAGTTTGGGACAAATGCTTATGAGATTGAATTACCCAATGGGATCGGAATTTCTACGATATTCAATATCTCAGATTTGTACCCGTATAAAGTCGAGGAAACAGGGATAGGAAATGAACAGCCAGTGATCCAGTGGACAAAGCAGATGCCAGTTGCAGAAAGGCCATAGATGGAATGCATACTGGACAAAAGAGTGAGCAAGAAAACCAGGTGGAAAGAATACTTTGAATATTTGGTCAAGTGGAAGGGCCATCCAGTTGAAGATGCCAGCTAGGAGAACAAAGCGAAGATGTAGAGGCATGGACACACCGTACGTGAGCTCATGGACAAAAGCCCATGAAAGTTTTCAAGAGAGGGAGTATGATGCAGGAGCATCTCAAGTGAGCCAGCGCGGAGACAACGGACAGCTGGAAAAGCGCCCAGCACAAATTTTAAAATATCTTGAACCATTAATGAAACATCAAGTGGAGGCACACTTGTATAATGTAGTCGGAGCTTGAGCGATTTTCTCTCGTCCTTAGTAGGTAGGAGGCATTTATAGTAGTAAATACAGGTAGATAGAATTGAATGTTAGATTAGACAGTTATAGAGCGCAAGAGGGAAACGGGATATAGACACCCTCATTATGTGTTGTAACATTATCAAAAAAAAAAAAAAAAGCATAGGAGGAGAAGCAGAGAGAGAGAGAGCTGTGTAGCAGACTCCATGCACAACAGTTCTGAATTAATACAAAAAAAGTTGTGATTCAGATTCATGGTGTTCATATATTCTCTGTGTATGCATCTTTGAATGTTATGCTCATGAATGTTTACCCTTTCTGTCGTGAAATTGCTTTTACGCTATGTATGAATGATTTCTTGTTGAATGTTTGAAATCTAAGAGGAAAGGGAAAATGAATGAGTTTCAATTGTTTCTCTATCTGAGCAAGAGTTCCTGCAAGGAGTGCGTTGACAAAGGGTTCAGGGGTTTGTCTCTAAAGCTCAGGAGAGAAAGCTTTTGTTCTCATTTCCACAAAAGTGCAGTTGGGCACAGAAGTCATGCAAGGAGTGCGCAGGCCAAGTTAGGTCTCAGGGTTGTGGACCTGAGTGGAGTATTGAGAGACTACTACTACAAATGTGCGCAGATTCGAAGGTTTTCAACACTTGGAAGTGGTTGAAAGTCTGCCGCAAGGAGTGCGTGCAAGGGTTTTTCTAAAAGATGCAGAGTTGTGGAAAGTTCAGAAGGAGTTGAAATAAGGCATAGTGACGAGGGGCCGCAGGAGGACAAGTTCCGCGGAGAGAAACACCTTGGTTAGTTGTGCAAAAGTTCTCAGAGGAAGGACGGATGGTTGAAATTCTCTGAAGAGAATTCGCAAAGTCCCGTGAGCCGTCAGATCTCACGGAGGAGGAGGGGAGTTACCGCGAGTATCTCTAAAGGTTCTAAAGCTCAGGAGGAGTAGGACCGTAGATCCGAGCCACAAGGGCCATTGGATTTACACGTGGATTTCTATATCGGGGTTTCGTAGGTTGAAGTCCCGTAAACTTTGCAACGGGAATCGCGAAATCACGAAACGCGAAGTCCCGAAAAACTAAAAGGATTTGTGTGGGCCATAGAGGAGTTGGTGAGTGGACAGGTGGCGCACTATTGACACAGAGTCAAACTCCGTTGATCATTTCGGAGTTTCGGGGAGTGAAGTTATGAATTCTTTGCATTAGGATTCGCGATATCACAAAGTCCAAAGTCCCGATGGAGTAAAGGGGTGTTGAAAAGTCAACCTTGTGAGCGCGTTAGAAATTCGGAATATCAAGTTTCGGGAATCGCGGGAAACAAGTTGCTTGACACCGCGACCGCCGAAATCGCGATAAGGAAAAGTCCGAAAGAGAAGGAGGAAGGGTTATCGTTGACTGTTTTCGGGTTTCGGAGATCTGGAGATAGGGCGCTTGACCAACAGATTCGCGAAAGTGCGAAATCCGATCTCCTAAGTGCAAAGAGGGGATCCCGCGAGAATTTGTTGTGGGTGCAGATTTCCCGAAAGGGAAATAGAAGAGCTATTGCCGAGAGCTCTTCGAGCCAGTGGTAAAGGAAAGATCATGTTGACGTGGACCTTCCGACCTGCAGGGTTGTGGAGGGTGCGTGCGTCATCATTTATGGACGTCTCCTCGGCGACATTGTTGAAATCCGTCCATGCAAATTCAAATCATAACTTGCCTTATGTCTTCTCTCGCTTACAGAAAACAATGATTGTAAGCTCTGATACCACCTGATGCAACACCCCTACCTTAGCAAGGTCTGCTTGACCTCCCAGTCTTTGGATATTTCTATTTCCCTTAGCTGAAATGGCTCTTTAGTTCCCACTGGAACCTTCAATACAAATAAAACCACAGGTTCTTCTTAGAAGTTATGCCCACGTGAACAAGCACTAGGCGTAAACCCCTATTCCACGTGACCATTGACTTAACCCAAATGGCTCTTCAATGTTTCGTGACTTCGCATTTTGCGATTTTGGGATTCCTGCTGTGAGTCACCCCGACTCCTCTGATTCATAAAACCCCGAAATGGGCTAACGGGTCTTTAGCTCCTCCCTTATGCCTCAACCATATGACCTCCAGCCAAGTCCTAAAGCCTCTCCTCTGAGCATGTCAGGATTTCGCAACTCATGAGTTCACGATGCAACTATTCTCCTTTTCCTGAAGTTTGAACTCGCGACTTCCTCTCCACAGATCAACAACTCTGAACCTCCCAAGATCTGACGGTCTAGATTGCGTCGGGATTTCGCATATCAGGGATTTCCGAAACAACTTCCTCCACACTCTCGACTTTCAAAATGTCGAAACTCCAATCTCCAATCAACGACTCTCGTCCCTCTAGATCTAACGGTTGCTATCTCTCCTGAGCTTGCGAGTGTTGAAAGACACTCGGCCTTAACCTCTCCACTGATCTACTGGATCCAACGGCCCACGGAAAATCGATGTTTCTCCCTCCAAGAAACTCAACCGTTCGTTCAAGATCTCAAAGATTCTTGGCCAAATAACTTAGCGTCCTTCCTCATGAGCTTGGTTTCTGCGAGGTGCATTCGACCCTCGTCTTTCCTCTGAACTTTCCAAGACTCTATCCCTCTTGAGCTTGATGCTGGCTGCAAACTCAAGGATTCCAATGGACTCTTAAACGCACTCCTTGCACCTTCACGATAATCTCTGATTATCTGAAATCTTCCAACTCTGCGCACTCCTTGCGACAATAGTTCTTCAACCACTCACCTGGTTGGAAAAAGTCTAATACTTCAACCTGGCCTACACACACCTTGCACGGCTCTGTGCTACACTTGCACTTCTGATGGTATAAGAACAACCCTATCTCTCCTGAGCTTATCTAAGGTAAAACTCAGAATCCCGTCAACGTACTCCTTGTGGACCTTCACTGCACTCCTTGCAGGAATTCTCAGGAAGAGAAACAATTGTAACTCATACTCTCCCTCTCACCGACTTCATACATTTGACATGAAATCATACACATAAAGCATTGAAACAAATGCATAACAGAGTATATAAGAAAATTGTAAACACACCATTCAATAGATGAAAACATTATTCATAACAACACCATGAAATTGAGTCAAAGCATTCTTATATTAACTCAAGTGCTTCTGTACATGGGTTCTCTATGGAAACAACTATATGCTTATACAACTTCTACAGTCTTTGTTCTTCTCTTCTCTCCTATTCTCTTTTGCTACTACTCTCTTACCAATGAGAATAATGATACAATACAATATATACGAGGGAGCTTTCTCGAGTTTTCCCTCCTACAACCTCAAGCTATCTAATCGAATTAAAATCTCTACAACTACTTTACATTGATTACATTAATTGTCTACAATTGAGAGATGAGAGCAACCACTCAAGATCTGCGTTACAATCCCCAAAACATTTAAGAGCACTTATGTCTCTCCAGATATTACATTAATGTGCTATCCTTTTGAAATTCAAAATATCTTCAAAAAAGTGCGTTGGTGCGTATCCAGTTGTCCTCCGCTTTGTGCTTGCTTGCGATGCTCCTGCATCACAGCTTCTGGTTCCTTTATTCAGCCTTTGGATTATGA
>SNQJ01S0011302.1:9277-30970 GCA_010110895.2 Picea sitchensis | reverse complement strand
CGGTCTTTTCATGCCAGAGCTTATTCTGAGTGGAGCTGAAGGGGGTTCTTGGGATTGGGAGTTTTAAGTTACCATATATATATATATATATGGTAAATTTTTATGGTTGGAGAAGGTGGTATACTGATATTTTCATCTCAGAGCTTATTATTCCGAATGGAGCCGAAGGGGGTTCTTGGGATTGGGAGTTTATATTGGAGTGTGTACGATATTTCCCTCGCTTATATGAATCTAAAATATTATAATCTGTGAACGAGCTTAAAGGAATAGCTTTAAGTGTAAAATTTATTAGTTCTTCACTAATCCACTAGATCACAGATTATATTTCCGCGGCGTCCACCATTTTAAATATTTATGTCATAAGATGTTCCCCTATTTTAATCATTATGTTGTCTTCAGTTATGTAAATCCCTTGTGATTGTGCAGATTGGGTTGACAACTATGTACTGGCTGTGTTGTCAATTTTTTTGATAGGTGGGTTGTCTTGCCCAACCTATATCGGCTATTGGAGCGCTCCTTAACTGCTGTCCTTTGTGCTTTGGCCTATATCAATGCATGTATTCAATTCTTACTATAGAGGCCTAACAACTTTGTCATCTCGATTTGTCTTCTCAATGGATCTTGAGAATCGATATTTGCAAGGTGGTTTTGCTTTTCTCTATTTTTTAATTTTTTTAATTTGACATGTCTTTATTATTATTAACTTTTTTCTCTTTATTTTTTAGTTTGACATGTTTATTATTATTAGCTTTTTTCTCTTTATTTCAAGGATGGAATTTAGGGTAAATTGGGTTATTCCAGGTAAGGTCGTTTCAAGGATGGAATCTATAATAAAAATTGAGTTATTTCAGGTTTAAGATAAACTCAACAGCCAACATATTGCCCATAAAAAGTAGGATTTGAACTCGGATAGTAAAGGATTGTGGGTTTTGTTGTTTAGTGATTTAACAATTAAAAAGAACAATGAACACCATTTGCTTCACCCAGTCTCATTCCGCCACGTTGCACATAGTCGCTTTCTTTCCGTTGTGCACCGCCAGGATACTTGCAAACCTCTCCAGCTTGAAGCCCCGCTCAACTGTAGTCCATAGCTCGAAAATTCATCATTCTGTTGCCTACAAACTTCTGTTCAAGTGAAAACCATGAAAAGTTCGGCAGTCGGGATTGTTAGTTTACAAGGTTGAAGGAAGGCGCAAGGTACATATTCGTCTCTACACAGTCCATACACAAGTAGGGCAATATCTCGATATATTTGATGGTTAACTTTTTTTATTGAACTGTCAATGGATTTGGCAATATCTCTTTAATGAAATGTGAAGTATTTATTTTGCTAATTCCTTTTCAATAGAGATTTTTTTAATGAAATGTGAATAGAAATTTTTTAAATTATTTTGCTAATTCCTTTTCAACCGAGATTTTAAATTTTTTTTTTTAAAGCATGTATTAATTTAATTTTTAATTTTGTTCATCTAATTTTTAATATTATTTTTTAATGTTTTGGTAAATTATTTAATATTATTATTTTTTAAATTTACGTTTTTCCGTAAACATAAATTTTTTAATAATTAAATATTTTTATTATTATTTTCTTCCTGGTAAAGAATCGCTGGATTTAGAAAATTTATAATAATTAAATATTTTTATTATTATTTTCTTCCTTATAAAGAATCGACAAAGGTTACGCTGGGTTTAGAGGCTACCCACTGTGAACCACTTTGTTACATTTAGGATTATTGCAGAGGAGTGTCATAATGATAAAATCAATTTATTATGTTGTTTCGTTGATTTTAGAAAAGCTTTTGGCACTGTGCCCAAGACTAACCTTTGGAATAGGTTAGAAGAGCTTAAAGTCCTTTTCAAGTTAAGCGTTGTTGTAGTAAGACTATATGAGAAAGTTATTGCCAAGTTTAGGAACATTGAAGGCTAGTCGAAAGAAATTAATTGTAATATAGGAGTCAAGCAAGGTTGTCTCCTATCCCCTACCCTTTTCCGCATCATATATTGATAGGCTATAAGATTTATTGGAGGACATAGGTCGTGCTGGCTCGATTCTCGCTAGTATAGTCATCATCCTCGTTTATGTTGATGATATTGTTTTTGTGGTGAAGAGTCCCTATGACCTAAGTAAGCAACTAATAACCCTTCAAGACTTTTGCTCTAGCATGGACATAACTATGAACACTGACAAAACAAAGGTTATGATAATTAAATCCAAAATGATCACCTACGATGCTTTTGTTTATGTCAACAATAGTTTGGAGGAAGTGCCTTCATGCAAGTATCTTGGAATCTATATCCACCACAAGCTCAATTGGAACTATAGTGTTGAAAAAGGATAAATGGAGGGTGGAAAGCTTATTACATGTTAAAAAACAATTGTAAATAAGCAGACCTTAGGCTTTGGGATAAAAACAATTCCTCTTTCAAACTCTCGTCATTCCAGTTATCTTATATGGATGTGAAGTTTGGAGTTGTGATGCAGGAGCAAAGAAACCAACAAATCAAAATTGAATCTTAAAGCTTCTAGAAGATGAGCGTGGCAAGAAGAGACGATTTTAACTCAAATTTCATATAAAATTGATAGGGTTTGCTTTTATTTAATTGTTGTAATTTGGGATTTTAGGAAGGGATAGTGGATTAGATCCGATCCCCCTATTTTGTTCTATTATTTGTAACCCACAGAGATTGAATGAAGAGGCCGACACAATGTAATATCAGATCAAGAGGGCGGCTTGGCTCAGAGTGAGGCTGCAACATGTAAATTTATTCGAGCTCGATTTTAATGAAAATGTGGTTGAAATTTGTATCTTTTCTTTTCATCATTGAGTGTGTAGTTCCGTGTGTTGAGCCATGAATCTAATGCGTGTGCGTGCAAAGAGTGAGGTTGAGGGTTGAGAGTAAATACTTGTAGGTCTGGAATCATCGATGAAGCATCTAGGTTTCAAAAGTGTTAAAGATTCCAGTTGGTTGTAGATACTAGTTGGAGGCCTTGTGATGAGTTAGGATTGGGCGCCAATGTTAAAGGAGTCAATGACGAAAGTTAGTGCCTGGTGTTGATGCGATGCCAATGTATTTTGTGTATCGTTGACTTTGCATTGTTGTGTGTATAAACCCTATGATTCCACTAGTTGAATTCATGAGTATGTGCGAGTGTTGCAGGTTTGAACTTGCGAGGAAACATCGTATTCCAACAAAGGAAAAGATTCACCATTGATCACATAATGATCAATGGTGATGCAAGGTCTAAACGATATCGTTGATATCGTTGAGGTGGCAATCTGACTCTAGATTGATAATGAAGAGGAGCGAGCCATGTGATTGGATTTGGAATGCATGGAATCATGGATCGAAGAGTAGTGAAATTCCTATGAATTTCACAAGGCAAGGCGATGATTCGTCTATCAACGAAATATTGAGTTTATTCTCAGGGGGACAGAGGAGGTTCATTGCTGCTATGGACTCATTTTAGTCCATTTCGTGGGCCTATAACCAATAGGTTCGAGGATCGAGTTCTCCAAAAACTCGATTCAAAGGACCCCCAGATATGGTCTTAATCAAGTGGTATTTAGAGCATGGAAAGTTTTTCTGTGTGAGTGGGTAGATGCAAAAGCTGAAGAAGAGCAAGGAGTGCTCAGAAGGTTCTAGAGGAGAGAACCTATAATACAAAATGATCAAGCTCAAGAGAAAGCTTGATGGAGATTGAGTAGCAGGTGCAGAGGCTTGCTATGGAGGAAAGACTTTGGTTGCAACTCACTTTTGAACATGAGGAGAAACTCAACGTTATGATGGAGTGATGCTTGAGGAAAAAGAAGACCAGAGGTTGAAAATAGAAAGCAACATTAGAGACGCATAATCAGAAGTTCATGGAAAATTTGTACCCTGGGAGTTTGATGTAGGAACAAAATAAACCTCAAATCAAAATTGAAACTTGAAGCTTCCAGAAAACAAGCGTGGAAAGAAGAGGTGATTTTACCCTGAAATTCATGTAAAACTAATATGTTTTTTTATTTATTTAATTGTTGTAATTCAATATTTTAGGAAGGGATTGTGGATCAGATATGAGATTATCCGATCACCCTATTCTATTCTATTATTTGTAACCTACATGCATTGAATGAAGAGGCCAACTCAATGTAATATCATATCAAGAGGGTGGTCTGGCCTAGAGTGAGGCTGCAACATGTAAATTTATTCGAGCTCGGTTTTAATGAAAATGTGTGGTTGAAATTTGTATCTTTGATTTCCATCATTGAGTGAGTTGTCCTGTGTGTTCAACTAAGAATCTAATGAGTGTGCGTGTAAAGAGGGAGGTCAAGGGCCGAGAGTAAATACTTGCAGGTTTGAAATCACTCAGGAAGCGTTGAGGTTCCGAAAGTGTTAAAGATTCTAGTTGGATGTGGTTACCAACGGACGACTGTGTGATGAGTTAAAGGATTGGGCGCCAATGTTGAAGGAGTTAGTGATGGAAGTTAGTGCCTGGTCTTGATGCGATATTGGTGTATTTTGCGTATTGTCGACTTTCTGTTGTTGTGTATAAACCATATGATTCCATGAGTTGAAATCATGAGTATGTGCGAGTGTTGCAGGCTTGAACTTGCGAGGAAACATCATTCCAACAAAGGAAAAGATTCACCATTGATCACATAATAGATCAATGGTGATCCAAGGTCTAAATGATATTGTGGAGGTGGTGATCCAACTCTAGATTGATAATGAGGAGGAGTGAGCCATGTGATTGGATCTAGAGTGCATGGAATTGTGGATCGAAGAGTAGAGAAGTTCCTTTGAACTTCACAAGGCGAGGTGACGATCAATCTATTGGCGAAATATCAAGTTTATTCTCAGGGGGATTGAGGAGATTCATTGCTCTGCTATGGACTCGTTCTAGTGCATTTTGTGGGCCTATAACCCACAAGTCTGAGGATCGAGATATCAGAAAACGTGATTCGAAGGGCCCCATATATGGACTTCATTAGGTTGCAGTATATCTAGAGAATCCCCAAGAAAGATAGAACATATCAAAAAGAATTTTATAACTTATAATCTCAAAATTAAGGGAAATACACCCTATCCTATCCTCCTCATAGAAGCAAGCCTTTCCCCCATTGAGAACATTTGCTATGATTAGGTACCAAACATACAAGAACAAGGTAAAAAACATGAATGGCGAGGCTTGCCAAAATTACTTCAAACTCTAGCCAAAACCACTAGCGGCTAAAGTTGGGATCGCATAAAGATGCCAAATCTTGGCTAAATCATTGGGGAATACAAGAAGAAGCCATCATGTAGAATATTGATAATATTACAAATATAATCACTTCTAAATTTAAGGAGAATATGTGGTGTGATAAAGAATTAGTGGATAAAATGAAATCAAGATACTAAAATTTTGAAAAGTGCAAAGAAGAAAATCAACATTGCTAAAATAAGAACAAACTCTCATGAGCTACATAGTGAAACTGAACGTTGGACAACTCTCAAAACACTCTGGGATGAGAGAATCTATCACCATTGTGATACTAAGCAGGTAGAAGATGAAAAACACTTCCTCTTAGATTGCCTTGCCTATACCCATATTAGATCTCGATTTAAAAATATATACCCATTTTAGACCTTGATTTAAATATATTTTCCACATTACTGACATTCCTAACCTCCTAAAATATTAAAACTATGGTGATCTTGGAACACTTTTTTCAATGCTTTTTGAGCATAGAAATACAATTTTAAATCTATGCTCAATGTGCTTAAGTGTTGTAATGGTGTCTTTAGACATCATCTCTTCTTGGAATACTAAGCTCTATGATCTACCCAATTTCTTGGTTCTCTAACATGGTATCAGAGCTATTGGTTTGAGATCTAGATCGTTGTGTACAAGTATTTCAGAGTTTGTCGATTACATACATTCTTGACAAGTCAGATTTGTCTGGTAGATTAACTTAGGGTTTTGACTTGTAGATTGAACATGGGTTAAATATGTAGATCAACATCATGTGTTACAAGCAAGAATCTATGGTTTTGAATGGCCACAATTATGGAATATGGGCACAAGATATGGAAACACTTTTAAAGAGTAAAACACTCTAGCAATTTACAAAGACTATGATTCCAAGTCAAAAGGATGATGGGCAATAAAAATTTGTCATCGAAGGGAAGACGGACAAAATTGTAGAAGTCATAACGACCTACATCTCTAGGGAGATTCACTTTCATAAAAATGAGATTAACTGTCCACATGTTGTTTAGAAGAAGCTAGAGGCTTTATTTGGTAAAATCGATCAAAGTCTAGTTATGTAGATTGAGAAAGAGTTAATCTCTCTAGATCCTCTCTCTTTTGAAATAATTGAAGATTAGTTGGGTTGTGCGAAGGAACTTCCATTCAAATTAGGTGAATGTGGAAAGGATTTTCTAAAGAAAGATGGTTAGCTCATTGAATTGATCTAGAAGAAGCTAGAGGCTTTATTTGGTAAAATCGATCAAAGTCTAGTTATGTAGATTGAGAAAGAGTTAATCTCTCTAGATCCTCTCTCTTTTGAAATAATTGAAGATTAGTTGGGTTGTGCTATGAACTCATCTCCAGGTGGAATGAGGTTTTCAAAGAAAGATGGCTAGCTCATTGATCTCATGAATTCAAAGACAAACATATACTGTGTTTGGTCTAATGTACCCATGACATTTGGACTTCCAAAAAATATGATGGTAAGAATTATTCATTTGATTCTTTTTGTGGTTTGTTGATTAGGGCATATGAAAAATTACTTAATGAAATTAAACTTGAGGTCAAGCAACAAGACCATTTGCTAAAGTGTAAAGGTTGATGTAATTACAGAGAAAGTTGTCTACAATGTAGTTAGGAGAAAGAACATGATTACAACAACTAGAATGTTAAGAAGAAGCATGGTGATCAAACTTCGATTAAGAAAGGTAGAAAGAAGAAAACATGTTGTTATTGTGGGAAATTGGGACATATGGAGAAGGTTTGCTAGCATAAAACTAAGGACCTAGAAGAGAAAGTGAAGAAGCTTGAAGGCGACATGTCGATTAGAAGATCAATTGACCTACATCAGTGAAAATCAAAAGGTACGGTAGACGACTATATGTTTTATGTTAGTGCTTCTCGGGCCTTGCATACTCACGCTTCTCAAAGTGAATAGATAGTCGACTCTAGTTCCACTCATGATATGGCTAAATATGCTTCTCTATTTCCTTCATTAAGTGAAGCCATAAAAAAAACTTTGTTGTTAATGATTATGCACTTATTGTTTCTAGTTGTGGCAAGATTAAATGTCATAATGGCGTGATCACCGATGTGTATCATGTGCCTAGTTTGAGTGCCAATTTGTTGTCTATACCTCAACCATCTTAGAGTGGCAAGAAGGTAGAATTTTTGGCCAGAATTTCGAGAAAATACTTAGCTTGAACTTGTCCATAGTGATCTATGTTCACTAAACAAAGCATCACTAGTTGGTGCAAGGTATGTTTTGACCTTCATTGGAGAATTTTTAGGGATACTTGGGTATATCTCTTGAAGAATATCATGTTCTTTAAAAAAGTTCAACAATTTGTGGCATTAGTTGAAAACAATGTGGTTAACCTATGAAATGTTTAAAATCAATAATGGAGGAGAATGTGGGCAAGGATTTTGAAATTTAATTGTCTCATAATGGTAGCTGTTAGCAGACATATGTACCTTACACACCTCAAATGAATGTATATTGCATAAAGGAAGAATTATTCTTTGGTAGTAATGGCGTGTTTCTTGCTACGGGCCAAAGGTTTTCCAACTAGGTTTTAGGTAGAAGTTATCCACTGCTCAAACTATTTGTTAAATTTGATTCCAACTAAAGTTGTATGAGATGTGATTTTTGTTGAGAAATGGGATGGGATAAAACCCTCAGTTGAATATCTTAGAATGTTTGGATGTATAGCATGGGGTCATATTTTGGATGATAGAAGGAAGAAATTGGATGCAAAGAGTCATACGTGTATCATGATGGGATACTCTAAAGAGTTGAAGGCCTACAAGTTGTTTGAAATTGTCAAACAAGATATTATCTGTAGGAGAGAGGTCGTGTTTGACAAGAAAACCTCAAGTGTCTCTCTATTAAACTCCTCTTTTGCTTGTTGGGTAGTGATCCTTTGGAAATTCTAAGGAATTCAAAATCGACTAACTACTACATAACATTGTTGACTTCTTTACTTGAACTAACATGTAGTCAAACTTCCATAGCTAAGCTCTAATTCACAAGTTTTGGGGACCCCTTTGTTTAGTCTAGTAATGGCCATCTTGGTACATGATCTCCTTTAGCAAAGTGGATTTATCTTTCCAAACATGTGAACAAGACAACTAAAGTTGTTGGATTTGATGCAGGAGATATCAATGACTCAATAAAGGCTAGAAGTAAAAAACAGTTTGGTGGTGTTTCTCTAATGATAAGTGGTGAGTTGAATGATTACAACAATAAAGGCTATTGAATCTTAGGGGGATCGTGACTTAAATTATCAACCCAGGGAATCATAAACTTGTGAAGTGTTGTGCAAAATTTATGCAATCCTATAATGTAGAAAGGAGCTACAAAATAGGTTTTGTACAATGTTTTTTTTAAGGAATTGAAACTACATGACTTGTGTGCATTCTATCTACAATTGAGTGACAATGTTCTGTAGCAGAAGTATTCTAGGCATTAAATGCCTCATGGATTATTGGTTGGTGGTACAAAATGCTACATTTATTTTGGAATTAAAGGATTTTGTTGAAGGTAAAATGAAATATAAATGCTATAGGATGATATATTCAATGCTTGAAAGTAAACCTAATCTACAACGTATTAATTACAACAACATTTCCTCTATCAAACATGGGTTCATGTTATGCTAGCGAAAAGACAATTACATTGGCATAAATATTCTAGCTACATAAGTGAAAATGACTCACCATGAAAGACATGCAATGCAAAATAAAACAGACATAAAAGTGCATTCACCAACAACATCTCCAAGTGGGCCTTGCCTAAAGAGGACTAGCAAATCCCTTCCTGTGAACTCAGATCAACTCATAAGAAATAATTAGTCTTTATTTCATTAATAACTTTAGGATTAGAGGCTTGAAACTGCAACTTTCTAACCCTAGTTGTAATCAAACTTCAAAATCTATGTTTGTCTATTGTACTTGAGTTGCAAATGAGCATATTTATATTGAAAAACCTTGGATTCCTACCAAGGAACTTGAAGCTATGGACTAACAGTCTTACCCTAAAAATAATTATTTCCTCTTCATCAATTAAGGTGGCTTGTTGAGGAATGGGATTTTGGTATGCGCGATCCTCCTTGGGTGCTGGAGGATCACTAGAGAATCCATGGACAATTCTCTTGTGGCTCTAATAACCTTTAATGGATTATTGTAGAGTGCGTGATTGTCCCCCATTTACTTTGGTTGGAGTATTATGGATGTACGCTCTGCAACCCATAATTGTTTCCTTGTTTACATAACTGGGGCAACAAATCTTGTGTGCCCCAATCTTCTACTAGTGGTTGCCTATTTTTTCTCCTTGAATTGTTGGATGTGTGCAGGTTGAAAAATACAAGGAATGTGACCACCCACTTGTCTTCTCTTCTTGTTGTGATTGGGACAACTATCAAAGGCGAGAATAAATGCCTAAAAATAATTTCAACAACTATTCTAAACCAAAGTGATCAAGCCATAGGAATTAATTAATCAATAAGCATATTGCTAACTCTACTCATCTGCAAAAAGGAAAACTCGCATATTGTCATGACAACTCATAGAATGCAACCAAAAGCGACCACTATATGTTATTAATCAACAATCTATCATTAATTGCAAAAGTGGTTAGTTCAATAAACATCAGGCATAATAATATGCAAAATTTAAGGTTCTAGGATGGCAATTGGCCTATACAAGAAGATGAACATATGGGTTATTTCAGGAGCCCATCATACCCAATCAGCCACCCCCCCCAATATAAATGTTTGCACATCTTTGTGCAAAAGGGAAAATAAGGAAAAAATTGAAGTTGCTTCTTGTTTTCTTACTACTGCTTAGTAAGTAGCTTATCAACCTCTTTCTCTTTTTTTGGCCCTTCCTCTACTTCTTCTTTTGTAGCTTTTGTTGTTGTTGATTCCACTTTCATTATTGTTGCTTGTAATGACTATGTTTTTGCTATAGTGGCTTGTGATGACTCTATTTTTTTCCATTGTTATTGCTGATGAATCTATTTTTGCCACTTTTGTTGCTAAGCAATTATGTTTTGTTGTTGATGATTCTCACCTTTTCCCACTATTGTCATTGATTATATTTTTGATAATGATGATTATGTTTTTGTTGTTGGAGGCTACTAATGACTCATTATTGATGAGTAAAGCATTTTTCCCCTATTGAATTATGTCCTCTGTATCTTTTTGTGCAAAAAAGAATTTATCTCTAATATCATAAACCATGGGGTAGGTCTCAACTTATTTTGGGTGATACTCTAAGAACTTGACAATTTCTCTCTATCTTGTTGTCTTAAGCTCAATGTCAGGTTCTCTTGACCTTCTGAAATAAGGAATGGGGTGCAATAGGAGTGGGAACTTGAATTTCAATCCTATTTAGTTGGAGGTAATCCTCTTGAGACCCTCAATGTATATACTAACTATGTGGAGAGTTGTCCCCAGTCTTTGTAACACCCCTGTTTTCTCCTAAGACTGTAATTATGCACAAACCTTATATGTTAATAATATGATGCATGTAATTGTGTTTTTATTTAATATAAAACACCAAATCGTTGACCGAGAGGGAACAACCTTGATAAGCATTGGCCATGATACACCAAAATAAATTGATGAAGTAGAGGACTAATGGGATGGTTGAGTGAAATGAAGACAAATGCATCGGTGAAGAAAATAGAAGCTTGCACAACAAGCTTACTTATGCTTACAAACATGATGATTTCACCTCCAACACACCAAAATCATGGAAGAGACCACGTGAACATTAAAGAGAATGTCATAAAGGTGGTTGAGTAGTAATGACTATGGCATTTGGCCCATACAGAGAAAGAATGGCCAATTGAATGGATGACAAAACATAACGCTAAATTTCCTTCCGGGGATGGAGAAAGGGTGGATTGCAGGTTACATCTGCAAAATTCAATAGAGATCTTGAGGAATGGAGAAATCAACAAGAGCAAGAGAGACGAAGATGGAAAAACACAAATGAATGCAGGAAAAGAAGAGAGCTCATAGAAACAAGCAACAGAGCGCAAAAGGCAGGCGCGTTGATTAAAAAAGAATATGATAGCTTTCTTGAAGAAAATAGCTAGCTTGTCCAAGCCGAGAATGATCACCCTAAACATAGATGACCCAGATCTTGAACTAGAGCAATAATGGTCAGAACTTGGTGCTTACCGGACAAAAACCGACACTGGTAAAGTGAGGTCCCTGAGGGACTATTAAGCAGAGAAGGACCTCAGCGTGAGGAAACTAATTGGAGAAACTACTCCTGATAAACCTATAGAGGCCATGATCTCAGTGGGAGGTGGGTAACTTCTATTGTGGCAGAGGGAGAAGGAGAGTAACCTCTGTCCATGACTCGAGCCCCAAATAAGTCAATTTCTTTGGTTGTATCATGGCTTGGCACATGGGTGGTATGTTGTAGGAATTTTCTCTATGACAAGGCCTAAGGTTGGGAGGAAAGGCTTACTCTCCTCTTAGTCAATTGGATTGGGTCGTTTCCTATCAGATAAGTAACTCATATGTAATAAACTGACTTATGTGAATGCTTAAGAATATAACTATTGTGTTCTATATATATATATATATATATATATATATATATATCTAATGCTAAATCAAAGAGGCTCTTGTATGCTTAATCCACGATCTGAATGCAATAAGGTGAGTGACATGGTGATGTATACAAATGTTAGTTAACTCGTAGAAATGAATAAACCCAAATAGTTACTCATTCCAATTACCCATATGTCCCTGACATGATGAGCCTGCAACCCATGCGAGGCCTAAAATCTAAGTTTGGCAGTTTGCAGAGAATTCAGGATCATATTGAGTCCTTGAAGTTTAGAAACCGAGGTCTTGTAGGACTCAGAAAAATTTCTAGGTCATTTGAATGGACAATTATGACTCTGTAAACCTTGTGTTGGTTGGAAAGGAACCATCGTCGTCGATCTGAATAGATCGTGACCGTTCATCGGTAGTTGGTCAGAGTCGTCGTGTTGGAGAGATCCCTCGAACGTCGTGGAAAGGAATCTGAAACAGACCTGTCGGAGTGAGACCTTTGGGAAGAAATATCATGTACTGTGAAAATAACCCCGATGAAAAGACCTTGAAGTAGACTAGCACCAACCATTGATCATTACGAGCCCCACTAGTAAAATGGAAAAATGAGAGTTGACAGGGAGTGACAATGCAAAGACATGTCTCAACAATTGTCTAGGTGAATGGATGTAGCACGAGCCTCACTGGTTCAACTTGACTATTTTCCGTAGTACGACCTTTATGGATTCAAAGATATCCTTCGATGACCTAGAAGTGTGAGTCCGATGAGAGGATGCCAGAATGCAGGAATAACCCCATGGCTGACATGGCTTGCCAGCAGGATAGTCGGTGCGAGTTAAAGTGACAAGTGTCACTTACCCAAAGGTGGATGAGTCGAGAGGAGTTACCTGGCATAAGCTCCGAATCAATCTCAACCATTTATTAGGAGATTGCAATTTACGCCCACGATTGTTTATTAAGAAGAAGGGTATATTTTTCGATGCTTCGGTCTCAGAGTAAGGAATATGCACGAATTGTTTTAGCTCTGAATGGATGGTACCAAAGGGGGATATTCTTCGATACCCTATCTGTCAGAGGTAAGTCATAAGAGCGCTAGTAAAAATTCTGAGTGATGGCTCAAATTGTTCTGCGTGGAATGGAATCACTTGACGACATAATTTCACAGGCACACGTAGTTGCCATGTCGGACGGTGAATGTGCCGAGGTGACATATGGATGCCACATGTCAATGCTTAGATAGATAAAGGGCCAAAGAAATTTAGAAAGTGATTATTACAATACCCCATCCATTATAAAGGATACTTAGGGGGTTGGGTGTGTTACAGAGTGGTATCAGAGCGGTGTTCAAACCCTAGGCTTGAATGAGTCACTAAAACTGCGAAAGGTTGTTTAAAAACAAAAGAAAGGGGGAGAATTTATGTTGTCTAAAACGTCTAAGTTGGAATATTCACATGAAATGCTAATGATGATTGTTGTTTCAACACGTTGGACGAATTGAAAAGACTTACGAAAGTAAATGATACAAAACAATATGGATGATCTCATGCACCTCAGAACTGAAGAATCTGACAACCGAAGGGACAAGGAGACCCCTCCAGATTTGATGGCCACGGTGAGAATTCCGAAGGCAGATAATGAGAGGCTTATGAGGGCCCATGCTGAACAAACAAAGTTCAATGCAGTTCTACTGCAGATTCTTTCAGAAATTCAAAAGCATCTACAACAAGGTCTTAGCAATGTCGAGCTACAATAGTTGGAGAGGTTGAAAATCCCTTCGGATGCCCAAAAGCAGGAAGTGGATCACAAAAATGCGGGAAGGAGTTCTTCCAAAAGAAAGCGTCAAGGTGCTAAGAAAGGTGGATCAAGTGGAGGAAATTCCATGGAGCCCTCGGGCCAAAAGACTAATCTAGCAAGAAAGTCCAGTAGTGTCACATAGTCCAATGTTTCTAAGAAGAGGAAGAGGAAGAAATCTCCAAGTTTTTTGACTGAAGAATTCAAGAAGGCTAGGCCGCCTACCTTTAATGGTGAGATAAAGAAAGGAGAAGAGGCCGAATCATGGCTATTGAACTTGAAAAATTATTTCAGAGTACATAACTACTCAGACAATACCAAGGAAACAATTGTGGTATTTAACTTGAATGGCGGGGCTTCTATTCGGTGGGAAGACCTCAAGGAAATCAAAAGGATAAGGGAAAGCAAGTTGATCTGGAAGCAATTTGAGAGACACTTTCGTAAGGATTAACTATCTAAAAAGTATTAGGGAGACAAGATAAAGGAATTTTATGAGCTTAAGATGGGGCAACTTACCTTGGAGGCATATGCAAAACGGTTCATGGAACTATTGAGGTATTTTCCCTACCTTAGGGATGAGAAGGAAAAGATCCAATGTTTTCTTAGTGGGTTTCCACAGTCATACCAAGATCGAATTGAATTTGACAAACCCAAGACACTGAAAGACACCATTCAAAAAGCTAAATGTTGTTATGATGAGTTTAAGCACAAGCACAAGTCTCCTAAGGATTGGAAAAGAAGGGACAAGAGTGGATTCCAGAATAAAGGATTTAAGTCTTTTCCTTGCAAGAATTATGGTAAGGATGCACAATCAAGTCAACTAAGCAGGAGTGTGCATCAACAAAATTTCCCATCCTAAAGTAGGAATAAGCCAGTGGAGCAGGTAAAGGAAAGAGCAGAGGAAACCAAAAAGGGGACCTTTGCAATGTTGGGGATGTGGAGAGCCACATCTATTGAGGGATTATCCCCACAAACAACATGATATTAAAAGAGTGTATCACGTACATGGGTCTACTACATCAATTACATAGCCAAGAACATACCGAGAATCTACGTGGTGGTGGAAAATTGACAAGCATACCACCAAGCTTCGCTGGTGGAATTAGAAGGTCTCATTACTAGACAACCAATCTCTATTTTAATTGACCCCGGATATAATCTTAGTTATGTTTCACTTCAAATAATTGAAGCATGTTCGTTACAGAGAAAGAAACACACCAAGGCGTGGTTAGTCTAGTTAGCCACTGGAACAAAGAGGAAAGTGGTGAAGGTCGTTGAAGCTTGTCCAATTCGGATTGAGGAATTTTAGACCCACGCGGATTTGAATGGTATACACCTTGGCTCTTATGATGTATTATTTGTTGAATTTTAATGCTTAGTTCATGCACATGTGGTTTATTTCAATTTAGCATGTACTTGAACCATAAACAATGCAACAATACCATACACAAGTGTTGCAGTAACCAAGATCACAAGAAGAATAACCATGCACAAGAACACACGAGTTTATCTTGGGAAAACCCTTCTCAATCAAGGGAAAAACCCAACAATCCTTTTCTATAGAGTCAAGAGAAGATCCCCCACACCATGAACCCTAGAGCACACAAGAGGGTGCTCCTTGACCTAGAAACTTGTGCATAAGGGAAGTGCACAATTCAGTCGTACAAGTAGCTTGAGAGAATGTTACAATGAAGTGTCTGAGAGTGATCCACAATGGGGATCTACTCTCATATTTATACAAGACCTAACATAATAATAGGTGTGTCTATTGGCACAATGGAGCCGACTTCTATAACTCATTGATATAAATAATCTTTACACAAATATTAATTATCTTTACATAGTGGGGCCTACTTGTACCCTTTACACAATTAGGGTTACACAATAAATATTACTCTTAGACAATATAGAAAGGATATCTCACATCCTCTAGTGCGCAACCACTAGGGACACATCCACCTGTGCTTAGCCACAAGGGCACCACTCTCAACAGATCAACTCAACTATGTCCATAGGAGTACCATTTGGAGAGCCATCTTAAGTCGACTCAACTAAGTCCATAGGAGTTTGACATGAGACCATCTCAAGTCGTCTCAACTCAGTCCAGAGGAGCACGACAAGAGACCACACGTCATCTCAACTCAGTCCAGAGGAGTATGACACACCCATCACATGGGCTCTCTCAGAGATCATATCAACTCAGTCCAGAGGAGAATGACCTGGAGAATTTCTCATGAAGCTGCAATCATCAACATTATTAGGAATGGATTGGTTAGCCACCCATAAAGAAAAATTGAACTGCTATGAGAAAACTCTAGAATGCGAAGATGAGGAAGGTAGTAAGAGAATTTTTCAAGGCATTCAAAAGCCAGTCTCTGTGAGACAAATATCAATGTTACATCTCGAGAAGTATATCATAAGAGGATGTCCTTTGTATGCTATACAAGTGCTAAATTCAACCGAAAATGATGAGTTGAAGATTGAAGACCATCCTGTGTTATGGGAGTTCAAGGATGTGTTTCCGGAGGAGGTGCCGAGATTACCTCTGAAAAGAGACCTTGATTATTCAATTGATCTCATGCTGGGAGCGATGTCAACATTGAGAGTTCCTTACAAGACGAGTGTGCCACAATTGGTGGAACTAAAGTGCAGTTGAAAGAAATGATGGATAAAGGTTACATCAGAGCGAGTGTATCCCCATGGGGAGCACCAACCCTGTTTGTAAAGAAGAAGGATGACATCTTAAGGTTATGTATTGATTATCAACAACTGAACAAGATGACCATCAAGAACAAGTACCCTTTTCCCATAATAGATGATCTATTTGATCAGCTCAGAGCGGCTACAATTTTCTCGAAAATAGATTTGAGATCAAGATATCATCAAGTCAGGATTAAGGATGAAGACATCCACAAGACAACCTTTAGGACAATGTATGGACACTACGAGTTTGTTGTGGTGCCGTTTGGACTTAGAAATGCACCAACTACGTTCATGTGTTTAATGAATAGTGCGCTCAACAAGTACTTAGACAAGTTCATATTAGTGTTTGTGGACGACATTTTGGTGTATTCCAAGAATCGAGAAGAGCATGAAGAACATCTCAGAATGATGTTACAAGTATTAAGGGAGCACCAACTATATTCCAAATTCAACAAGTGCAATTTATTTAAAAGGGAAATCCAATATCTAGGCCACGCAATCTTAGTTGAAGGAGTCGTAGTAGAACCTACGAAAATCAAAGCAATCATGGATTAGCCAGCTCCTAGAAATGTGATAGAAGTGAGATCCTTCATGGGATTGGTTGGATATTATAAAAGGTTTATCAAGGGATTCTCCAAGATCGGGAACCTTATTACATCACTACAAAGGAAGGGAAAGAGATTCGTGTGGTCACCAAAATGTGAAGATAGTTTCTAAAAATTAAAGCAGCGGTTGACCAATGCCCCTATTTTAAGAATCACAGACCCATGAAAAGACTTCTTGGTTTGCACAGATGCATGCAAGGAGGGACTCAACGAAATCCTCATGCAAGAAGGACAAGTGGTTTGTTATGAACCATGAAAGATGAATGAACATGAGCAGAGGTATGCTACCCATGACTTAGAACTTGCCGCAATTGTACATGTGTTGAACATGTAGTGACATTACCTGCTCAAGAGGAGATTTGTCCTCATGACTGACCATTGTGGTCTGAAATATTTGTTCGACCAACCAAAGTTGAATTCTAGACAAGCGAGGTGGATGGAATTAATCAGTGAGTTTGACTTCGAAATCAAGCACATAAAAGGAAAAGAGAAAAAAGTAGCTGACGCGCTCAACCAAAGCATTCAGGAAATACACCTAACAACAACAAGTGGAGGTGAATCCAACATTCAACAGAGAATTAATACCCTCTTGTTAGAAGACGATTTCTTCAACCCAACAAGGGAAAAGTTGCAGCGAGAACCTAAGGAAAAGAGGTATGAAGGATATTAGATAAAATATAATGACATGTTGACATACAACAAGAGGCTATACATGCCTGATTCAGGAGACTTGTGACAATTGATTATGGATGAGTTCCATAGGAGGCCTTACGTTGGTCATCCTAGTTATAAAAAAATGGTGACAACAGTTAGGAAACTTTATTATTGGCCTAAGATGAAACAAGACATTGCTCAATATATCTTGAAGTGCCTAGAGTGCCAATAGGTGAAGGTCGAGCATTGACACCATGTGGGACTATTACAACCGATACAGATATCAAAGTGGAAATGGGAAGTGATTTCCATGGATTTCATCATGGGTTTGCCAAATACGGTCAAACAACATGATGCAATCATGGTTGTGGTGGATAAGTTGAGCAAGGAAACTCATTTTCTTCCCATAAAGAATACCTTTAAATCCATAGACATTGCCAATGTTTTCGTGAAAGAGATATTCAAGTTGCATGGTTTTCGCAAAACCATAATTTTAGACAGAGATACCGAGTTCACCTCAGACTTCTGGTGAAGTTTGTTTGTGGGTTTAGAGACACAATTGACATTTAGTATGGCCTACCATCCTCAGTCCGATGGTTAGACTGAAAAGGTGAAAAAAGTACTAGAGGATATGTTATAAATGCATGTTATGCATAAACCCAAGCAATGAGAAGAATATCTACCTTTGGTAGAATTTGTGTACAATAATGGTTATCAAGAATCATTGAAGATGAGCCCGTTTGAAGCTCTGTATGGAAGGAAGTGAAAAATTCCAATTAGTTGGGATAGTCCAATGGACAAAATTACACTTGGACTTGAGTTACTGAAAGAAATGGAGCAATCCATGGTTTAGATAAGGAAGAATCTGAAAATTTCCCAAGATAGACATAAGAGTTATGCTGATAGTAAGATAACCCCCAAAGAGTTCAAAATAGGAGACCATGTGTATCCTCGGGTAAAATACAAGAGAAGTTCCCTGAAGGTGGGAATGTGTGCTAAGTTGGCTCCCCGATACTGCAGACCATTTGAAATCCTAGAGAGAATAGGACCAGTATCATATATACTTGCTTTACCACCCACTATTAGAGAACATAATGTATTCCATGTGTCTTTGTTAAAGAACTGTGTGCATGAATCTAATCACATTAGTGATTGGACTGTAATATAAATGGAACTAGAAGGAGAATTCCAACCAGATCCCAAATGCATCCTAGACAGGAGAGAAACGATGCTCTAGAACCGAGCCATCACACAGGTCAAGGTGCAATGGAATCATTTTCGAGCCGATGAAGCTACATGGGAGCTAGAAGATGCCATGAGATTGGCATACCTATTTTTGTTTACTATATAATTGTAAAAACATGGTGTTTTAAACACCGAGGACAATGTTTTATTAAGGGGGAGGGGAATGTAACACAATGTTTTATCCCAAGACTGTAATTATGCACAAACCTTATATGTTAATAATATGAGGCATGTAATTGTGTTTTGATTTAATATAAACACCAAACTGCTGACTAAGAGGGAACAACCTTGATAAGTACTGGCCATGATACGACAAAATAAATTGATGAAGTAGAGGACTGATGGGATGGTTGAGTGAAATGAAGACAAATGCATCAATGAAGAAAATAGGAAGCTTACATAGCAAGCTTATCTATGCTTACAAACAAATGATTTCACCTCCTATCAGATAAGTAACCCATATGCAATAAACTGACTTATGTGAATGCTTAAGAATATAATGATTGTTTGCCTCTCTCTCTCTCTCTCTCTCTCTCTCTCTCTATATATATATATATATACAAATGCTTAAATCAAAGAGAATATTGTATGCTTAATCCAGGATCTAAACGCGGTAAAGTGAGTCACATGGTGATGTATATAAATGTTGGTTAACTAAATGAATAAACCCAAATAACTACTCCTTCCAATACCCCATATGTCCCTGACATGATGATCCTGCAACCCATGCAAGCCCTAAAACCCAAGTTTGGCAGTCTATAGAGACTTCAGGATCATATCGAGTCCTCGAAGTTAAGAAACCGAGGTCTCATAGGACTCAGAAAAATGGCTAAGTCATTTGAATGGGCAGTTATGACTCCGTAAACCTTGTGTTGGTTGGCAAGGAACCACCGTCGTCGATTTGAATAGATTGTGACCGTTCATCGATAGTTGGTCAGAGTCATCATGTCAGAGAGATCCCTTGAGCGTCATGGGAAGGGCTCTAAAACAAATCTATCGGAGTGAGACATTCATGAAGAAATCTCATGTACTGTGAAAATAACCCCGATGAAAAGACCCCGAAGTAGACTAGCGTCAACCGTTGATCATTACGTGCCCCACTAGTAAATTAGAAAAGTGAGAGTTGACAAGGAGCGACAATGTAAAGACACGTCTCAACAATTGTCTAGGTGAATGGATGTAGCGTGAGCCTCGCTAACTCAGTGTTGACCATTTTTTGGAGTACGACCTTGATGGATTCAGAGAGATCCTTCGATGACCTAGAAGTGCGAGTTCGATGAGAGGATGTCATAACGCAGGAATAAACCCATGGTTGACATGGCTTGCCATCAGGACAGTCAGTGTGAGTTAAAGTGACAAGTGTCACTTACCCAAAGATGGATGAGTCAAGAGGAGTTACCTGGCAGGAGAGACATAATCTCTGAATCAATCTCAATTGTTTATCGGGAGATTGCAATTTATGCCCATGACCATTTATTAAGAAGAAGGGTATATTATTTGATGCTCTAGTCTCGGTGATCCAGGTGGATATCGATGGCCACCCACCTTTTCCAACTGGCTAAAAACAATTTTCTGGCAATTTTGACAATTTACTATTTTTAGCAGTTTTAACTTCCGGGGCCATTTTGAGGGCTTAAGTGAAGGTTTTTCAGGATCGAGCTTCTCAATGATATCCAAAGGCATCTGATCCACCAAAATGAATCTCCTCGATGATACTTTTCCAACGAGCTATCATATGCCTAAAACGAAGATCGTATGCAAAAGTTACGACCCTGGGAAGTTGATGTACTAACTTACACGAACGGGGCCCACATGACTTTTGGTGCTTCATCTCCTAGGGTTAGGTTGTTGGATGTATAGGGGTTTTGGAATTTTTGTTTATTGTAAAAAGGCCTTCAGAGCCTCATTGTAATCATCTTCTTGCGAATGCGAGTAGTCGTCACATCTTTTCTCAGAGATAAGCTGCCACCATTCTAGCGAGTCTTTCACTCTATATTTTTACAGTCTCTGTACATTTCTTTCATTAATAAAAATCGTGTATTACTATATATCTATGTTTATGGTTGCATCTATGATACATTTATGTTATATTATTGGATATCTACGATATCTCTGTGCATTTCTTTATTATATCTCTGCTCTCATTTCGTGCCGAAAATAATCCAGATCAGTGGTATCAGAGCAGGCTTCTCTTGGTCATTTTTTTTCAGTGCATGTCCCCGATGAGGTCCGAGTATAGAAAGTTGGGTCTCAAGCTTGTCTCTCTTGAAGAAAATCGCTCTTGCATGCCAAATAAACCCTCAATGGTGGAATAAAAGAAAAATGATGGAGCAGATGATCCTATCAATTTGTTGCTTGAGCAAGCTCTCACGCGAAATAGGGACGAAATGATGGAGAATTTTTCCCACATCCTTCAACGCCTACCGATAACAACATGCGCATCTTCATCAAAAATCCACTTTGGAAGCACCTCTCCTTTCAAGGTACAGGTTAATTTTGATATTCCCATATTTGAAGGTCAGACAGATGTGGATGCCCTAGACAAATGGTTAAATCTGCTAGACGGTTATTTCTCTGTTCACCATTTTTCCGACAGGGAAAAGATCACCTTTGCACTCCTTAAAGCTCTCCCCCATGTCAAACATTGGTGGGAAACTTACTAGGAGAAAAGTTACACAGAGGAGTTTGGAATATATGGGGCTGAGCCCACTTGCAATTTTTTTGTGGACGCGATAAAGGAACAATATTACCCTATTAGCAACTATGAGGACCAGTACATGAGATGGACCACATTGCAGCAAGAGAGGGGCCAAGAAGTTCCAGAGTTCACCAATACCTTCCATACCTTGTGCACCAAGCTGGGTATCAAAGACTCTGAATGACATTTGGTTCTGAAATACCG
>SNQJ01S0011301.1:94530-130340 GCA_010110895.2 Picea sitchensis | reverse complement strand
AAATCTACAATTTAACAACTCCAACCATCAATCTCTTGTTCCTCTCAACTCGTTGACCCAAGGAATTCACCATTATTTTATCAAGGTTGACCCAAGTTATGTACCATCTATTTATAAGGGCTAACCTAAGGAATGAGCCATTCATTTATCAAGGTCCCCAGAGCAGTTGGTTAGGAATTTGAGATGTGGTTCAAGAACTCTAGTTTTCCAAAATGGAGTCTTGCATTCTGCTTTCGTCAAAATTATCAAAAAAAATTGGGTACTCTTGCCACATGTTTTCGTCATGTTCTCATGTAGCATCTTTAGGACTGTAGCATATACATTGAACCTTTACCATCCCTATGGATTTGTTCCTTAGCATTTTGACTTTCTAGTCCATGATGCGTACTGGTTCCACCCGAAAAACCCCTTCGTGCTCCACCTAGATCACATTCCAATCAATTATGTGGTTAGGATCAGGTACATACTTCTTTAATAATGATACATGAAATATATTATGCACTCTTATGGATGCAGGAAATGCTAACATGTATGCAAATGGCCCTATCTTAACAATATATTTCAAAAGGTCCACAATATATTGTTGCCAACTTCATGAAACTTCCTAATATTATTGAACTTCTCTTTTCCTTCACTTTCAAAAACACATGTTCTCCCACTTTAAAGTCTCCGAAAAAATTTGCTCTTGTTTTCATAACTTTTCTGCCTATCTTGGGTAACCTTTAAATTCTTCTTTATCTTTGTCATTTGATATTCCATTTCTTTTAATAATTCTGGCTCAACAACTACTCTGTTTGTTGGATTATCCCAACTCACTGGTGTGTTACATTTTCTACCATGCAATACTTCGAACTGACTCATTTTCAATGAGACCTGATACCCATTTTTGTAGGAAAATTCAACTAAATGAATATAATATTCCCACTTTTATGGTTGATCTATCACATACATTCAAAGCATGCTCTCAATTATCCTTTTAGTCCCTTTTGTTTTCCCATCTGATTCTGGATGATACATTGTATTGAGATTTAAATTTGTTCCAAATCCCTTAAACAAACCCTTCCAAAACTTGGATGTGAACTTTGGATCTCTATCTAAAACTATTTACTTAGGTACTCTTTCATATAAATATCTACAATATTTGTTTCCTTTTGTATAGTCTTTACTGGAATAAAATGTGTTGCTTTACTCAATTTATCCACCACCGCCATGATGGAATCATGTTGCTTCATTGTTCTTGGAAGCTTAGTAATAAAATTAACTATAACTACTTGCCACTTCCATTCTGTAATGGGAAATGGTTGTATAAAACCTATGGGTGTCTATGTTTTTTCATTACTTTTTGGAATTCTAGACATCTGGCTATATAATTAGCCATGTATTTATTCATTCCTGACCAAAAGTATTGGCTTCTCACAACTGCAATTGTCTTCTGATATTCTAGGTGTCTGACATATGGCACATTATGCATCTCCTTCAACACTGCATTTTTCATCTCACTGGAATTCAACACATACACCTTACCTTTGTACATGAGAATTTTGTCTTCTTTCAGCTCATAGAAATTTAATTTCTTCTGAAAATTACCTTGTTGTAACGTTTCTTTTATTTTCACATATTGTTGATTTGAATTTGTTTCTACAATATTTTGATCTTTCATATATGTCTTGTACATGTTGATGGGTGAAAAAAGAAATTCATGAGATCTCATGTTGAGTGCATCAACCACTTGATTTTCTTTGCCTTTTATATGCTTAATTTTGAAGTCATATTCACTCAGAAATTCCATCCATCTAGTTTTCCTAGCATTTAGTGTTGGTTTTCCAAACAAATTCTTCAAACCATAATGGTTTGTCCTTAGCTCGAACTTCTTATCCATAAGGTAATTTCTCCACATTTTCAATGCATGCACAGTCGTTGCTAACACCAATTCACGTGTAGAATAATTCCTCTCATGCTCTTTTAATTTTCTGGACTCATAGCATACCACATGATCCTTTTGATTGAGAAATCCACTAAGTCCTTCCTTGCATCCATTGGTGCACACAACAAAATATTCATTTGGATCTGCACTATTCAATATTGGTGCACTTGTCAATATTTCCTTCAACTGTTGAAAACTCTTTTCACACTTGGAAGTCCATTCAAATTTCACTCCCTTCTTTTGTAAATATGTGATGAACTTGCAATTCTTGAGAACCCTTTTATGAATATTCAGTAATAACCAGAAAGACCCATGAATGATCTGAATTTTTTCACATTATTTGGCATTGGCCATCCTCTAATGGCCTCTCTCTTCTCTGGATCAACTTCTATCCCTGCTATTGAAATTATATGCCCCAAGTTGTGAATCGTATTTTGGTAAAAGATGTAGTTACTTAGCTTAACATACAATTTATGCTCTCTTAAAACTTGCAACACCATTCTTAAATGTTGATCATGTTCCTCTTTTGATTTAGATTAGACGAGTATATCATCTAAGAACATAATCACAAACTTGTCTAGGTACTCCCTGAACACTCCATTCATCAGGCACATAAAAAAATTTGAGGCATTTGATAGCCCAAATGGCACTACCGTGAATTCATAATGCCCATATCTTTTTTCTAAATGTTGTCTTGTTGATGTCTTCTTCCTTTATCCTTACTTTATAATAGTGATATCTCAAGTCAAACTTCGAAAATATTCTTGCACCTTTCAGTTGATCAAACAAATCATCAATTATTGGCAAAGGATACATATTATTTATGGTGACCTTATTAAGTTGCCTAAAATCAATGCATAGCCTTAAGGTTCCATCCTTCTTATTCAATAAAAGAAACAGAGCTCCCCAAGGTCACACACTTGGGAGTATTCACCCCTTCTTCAAAAGTTATTCAAGTTGCATCTGCAACTCTTTTATTTCTGGTGCACCCATTCTCTAAGGTGTCTTAGACATTGGGGTAGCTCCTAGCGCCAAATCAATAGAGAAATCAATGTCTCTTTTTGGTGGTAGTCCCGAAATTTCTCTAAAAGCATCTTCAAAATCCCTCAAAAACGGATGGTCTTCAATGTTTTCCACTTTGTCTTTGGTTCCCTCCTCCGTATGGGCTCCAAACATATGGCATCCTTTCCTGAAACTCTTCTTCAACTGCAAAGATGAAATCTCTCTAATATCTACAACTCTTGGAATTCCTTGAATCTTTCCTTGCTTCCCTTCCTCATCGAGACATGTGATTGTCTTGTTGTAACAGTCTAGGACAACATGATGTTTATCCAACCGATCCATGCCAATTATAAAATCATATGAACCCAATGATATGATGTTTACATCCACCTTTGTATTGATTACATTCATGTCTATTGGACAATATTTAACCAACTCATTGATTTTCCTCTTAGCCCCCATGTCTAACTGAACTAACCAAGATTTATTATGCTTACTTCTTTGCAAGTAAAATATTTCAACAATGTTAGCATTTATGTAACTATGGCTAACTCTAGAATCAATTAAAATTTATATGGGCTCATTATTGATCTTACCTTCCACTTTGTTGACGATTAAAATCGTAATGATGAATTATGCATGCAAAGTATTTCTAAGGCCCTATTATTTAACTATGCTAATAATATAATACTAGCAGGTGGAACCCCCTTGTAGACTAGAGGTGCAAGGATAGACATATCACACATTTTTTTTGTTGTTGTTTTGATGTTACCTACACAGTCCTACATGGTTGACAATGCAGTCTTGGTTTCATTTTGACATGGTAATAGGTTGATGAAGCATTTTTGTGGAATGATTTTTGCGATCCAAAACATTATTTTTATAGTTATGAGGAGAATTTTATTTACAGTTGCTATGATTTAACCATGCTACTAATCATTGTGATCGATTACCTAGCCACATATATGAAAGAGATATTTTAGTGATAGCATAATCAAAACAAAGAAAGAAAAAATTATGGAAAAAATTCCTAAAGGGAAAGGAGTTATATGTTGAGCTATGATAAAGGATTATATGCAAATGGAAAAGTTAAAACATATTAGTGTTAGTCTTATCTATTATGTTATTGTTGGTTAGTGGGCTATTTGAATTTCATTAGATTTTAATGGGTGCATATAGCATTGCAATATGTATGATGGAATAGAATTATGGCAATGGTTAGCGTGTAAATGATATTGGTTGGTGCACTTTGAAAGGGATATCGTCGCATATTTCAAATGGTTTGAAATTAAATACATGGTTCAATTGATTGGTGAATGTAATGCTTCTTGGTTTGTCTTGTACTTTGAATTGAATAGTCTAGGCGATGGAAGCGACATTGATTTATTTCACGTCAATCCATACTCCCCTTATTGGTCGTCAACCTAGCATTGTTCCTTTGTTTCAGTTTTGATCTATTGGTTGTGAAGCTCCGCATTTCAGGCTCTTGGAAAGAAGAAGGCTCGACCATTTAAGCTTTTTTCTACAGGTATGATTCTTTTTCTCTCCATCCATGAGGTATTCTTTGTTGTATGAACAAATGATGGCTCAGTGATTCTTGGATTTTGTGTGTTCCTAAGAATTTTGACTATATAGATGTGTGTTATATCTCTCTGTGATGACTGTAAAATGTTTCAGATTGCAAGAAAAAGAATTGGGTTTTTCAAGTTGTGCATTGACTGGTTGCTCGGTCAGTTTAATATTGTGATGGGTCTTTCTGGATTAATAAGTGAATGGAGGGTTTTGTTATGTGTATTACTGTCATTTATTTCTTTCCCTCACAGTCATGATTGTAACCCTTACCCAGTTGTAGAGGGATTTCTCGCAGTTCCTATGTTATTTTCTCAAACCCCGATTCATGGTCGTTGGCCCATTCTTATTGTATTTTCACCAACGTATCCCAAGATCCAGTATTGGAGGGCCCTAACATAAATATACATTTGTATGGTTGTGGGTTGATACAATTTATATCTCGTTGTTATGTCAAAAGGATGTTTGTGTCCTCACTGGTGTTTTTGTCAAGTTGTTCGACTCTTAAGTAATGGGTAGAGATGTTATATATATGTGTTTATTTTAGTAAATGTCATTGTTCAATTAAACTTTTCCTCTCCTCTGCAAGTGTTAAACGCATCATGTAAACTATTTTATTGTTCACTAACCTTTTTTCTCCTCGAGTGTTGATCATTGGTCTCGCCTAGGTCTTGGAGTAATAAGAAGATGTTGTGGCTCATTATTGCACCTTTCTCGAAAGGTATTCTATCTATGGTTGATAAGTCTCGGAATACCCCCAGATATTTGTGTTATGGTTAAAATATGAACGCACTCTGGTTGTCTCCCTGCATTTCATTGTGATAGACCTAATTTGATTACTGACTGTCTTGGCTCCGTTCAGGCACTTTCTTGGTTGTCAAATATTGGTTTATCAGTGGAATGGTTATGGAGGTTTTTCATCAAGTCTTTGTCTCGTATTTATATGATAACATTGGTTGAACAATTACAAATGGGAATAGGCGCTTTCATACAGTTGAGAACTATCTTCTTTCATTATGGCATCACTCACTCTGTTTTACCAGTGTGGTCTTGATTGCAATTGGAAACAACTGTGTGTTTTTTGCTAGGCCCGATCAAGGTTATGGCCAGTTTTAAAAATGATGCCTGTGTGTAGTTGGTGATGTTGGCTTCATATATTATATTGGATAATCGTATAGATTACCAATGGTTTTAAAGGGAATTTATATCCACGGTGATAAGGATCGGGTTTTATGTTTTGGTCGACTGTTGTTTCATTGCAAGATCTTGTTGATTGATATGATGAAGATTGTGTATAATTAGGCATGCTTTGAAGTCTATTCACATTTTAAAAAGAGACCTATGTATATTTAAAATTGGGTCTAATTGTGAATTGGTAGACAATGGATGTTGATTGTTATCATAATGCATTATGGTTTATCAGGGATGGAGATCGAACATATTGTTGTGCGTTTTTTTTTTTTAATTCTTAAAAAGAAGGAAAAGAAATAAAAGATCAGCGCATTGTTAAACAAGACTGTTGAATGGAAAGGTTGTTTTGTTTATAAGTTATGATTGCACAGACTGTTCTGAATTGACAAATTTTGGGAAATTTAAATATTGGAACAACAAACAGTTTGGTATAAAATTGAGAAACAATGGATGTTGGTGCTTTTTGGACTGGTTCTAATACAAAGTTATGATTATTGATTATTTAATTTCTTTTATGAATAGTATCCATTATTTTCCCTATCATTCTCTCACTTTTTCTCACATTACGAATCTCCTCACATTCCCAAATTCACTTTGCACACCCTGTTCTTAAAATTAAATTAAAATTAAATGGAAACTTTGTATTACAACAATTAAAGGATGTCACAGAGATGGGTTACAATTGATATGATTTTGTTATTATAACACAATTGTTTGTTTAAATGGTTTGTTGAGCAGTAATTAGGTTATAGTCCCTTTCTTTTTGTCACTTTTCCACTCAATATAACCCCCTCACATATCCCAAAACCATTCTTCACCCGCTACTCATTGACAAGTATTAAACGATTTTTATGGATTGGATTGCATGGGTTTGATGTGTTGTTGAGTCAAACTTTGTTTCATATTTAAAGAGATGTCATGTATGGTTTGTTTAAGAAGCTAGTTACTAATAAATGTTGCATACAGAATGATATTATTCAACAGAGGAAGCCATGGCCAAAATAACAAGAGCAGAGGGAATTGGAACAGAGGCTCTAGAAGGCCAAGATTTTCGATACATTTTGATGCAGATCCACAAGAGTTAAACCAGCTCTTCCAAGCTGGATTTTTCAACTAGATTGGACAAGGGGTAGTCCAACCTAGGCCAGAAAGGCCTTCCTTCCAACCCCCGCATGCCCCTGGTATCCTTGTCCCCCCTCATGTCTCATTAAAACCTAACGTCCCTGAAAATGATGGATGGCAAGAGATTGTTCACCCAACAGTCTACCAACATCGTCGTTGGCCCAATTTGTCTCTACCTTCTCCTCCTCCACCTGTCAACCAAAATGTCCATATTTCGCCTGCACATTCACTTGTACAGTCCTCCCACGCAAGAAAAAGACTCAAAACCAAAGCCCACCACATGCATGACAAAGGAAATATTTTTGTTTCCCCCTCCTCTCCCTCAAGTGATTCAACCAAATCTGTTTCATCCCGCATGCATTTGAGAGATGATTGCTCTCATGTTATCAATGAGATCAAGTCTAAAGGCTCCACACAGCCTAATTCTAATTCAGAAAATCCAAAGGGAGACAGCATCAACAAAGGGAAAATTGCCTCCCAAAGTGGAAAATATGGTTTTTGAGTATGTTTTATTATTGATTGTTGAGAACAGTTGACTGTTGAAGTTTTTGGACAACATATTATTTTTGGATATTTTGGATATTATATTTTTTGAATATGGTTTAAAATATCATTGATATTAATTTTCAAATTATGAGAATGATGATGGAAGCCACAAGGAGGGATGTGTTTGATTTATCAACTAGTTGTGTTTAATTTTGTTAAGAAACTAATGGGAGCCACAAGGGGTCCCACCTACTAGTTATTATTTATTAAAGACCCTTATTATTATTATACTAATTCTTCCCCTACACTAAAAGTGAGTTGAGTTTTAGTTAACTTAACTAAAAGAGGTAGTTGAACTACTTCAACTAATTTGGAATGCTTAAAGGAAAAAAGAGAAGGAAGAACAAGGGGAGAATAGAAGGAGAAAGCATACTAAGGTTTGCTCTTGAGTTTTATTGAGATAATTCAGTTTTCATTCATTCTTCAATTCATTAAAGGCCTAATTCTCTTTTATGACAATAGGGTCCTATTGTACACAACAAGATTCAAGGTTGAATTACATCATTCAGACACTTGTTTTCAGAAGTGTTGATTTATCTTTGATAGTCTGTGTAGACTTGTCTGTTTATGAATTAAATTTCATGGATGTCAAAGGATATTGTGCAAAGTCGAGTTGGAATCAATCTATGGCAAGTTGGTCCATCTTTTAAAGTTCAGTTTTTACTTTCTTTTAGAAGTTCTTTTGTATGGTTTTCATTGGGAACATCTAAGTTTGACTTTGGTCCAAACTTTCTCAGGGAATTTTGTAAAGAGAACGATTCTTTTGATTTCTTGGAATGAAATAAGCGATTGCTATTCTGTCTCATCTGTGTTTACATGTGACTTGGTATTTTTTCTTTTGTCTCCACATTTACTTTTGCAATATGTTATATTCAGAAACATACATAAAAATGTTGAATTTTGCAACAATCTTTTATTTTAAAAAATCAGCCTAAGCCCTTGTAACTAATACTTGTGGATTAGGAAACAATTTTTGAAGCTACAAACCTAGGGTGACATTCCTGTCTATCTTGCCTTAGCCAAGCAAGATCTGAAAATGCTTGAGTAAGATCATTTCATATATTTTCCTCGACATTTATTTGGAGACCATACTGGGGAGATATTCCATATCTCTCTGGTTGATTTTTATGCTTGATTATCATTGACTATATTTACATTTCTGATATTGATTCTTTGATTGTTTAATTTCTTAATGATTGTACATGTTGCAAGACAACCCAATATTGAGCCTGGTCTTCAAGATCAGACCAGCATTGCTTTAAACTTGTTTAATACGATCTTAGATACC
Organism: Picea sitchensis; assembly: GCA_010110895.2. Classification (NCBI taxonomy): domain Eukaryota; kingdom Viridiplantae; phylum Streptophyta; class Pinopsida; order Pinales; family Pinaceae; genus Picea; species Picea sitchensis. Next base: position 121,698 of record SNQJ01S0011301.1, on the reverse strand, counting down.
ACTAACACCCGGGTTGAGCTTAATCTCTCATAGGCATCAATTGAAAAAGACATAAGTGTTCGAGAACATTGGGAAGCTAGGAAAAGATAACCTAGGAATCAACCATAGATTTTCTTTTTCCTACATTTTTGACCTTATTTTCATGTCCTTAAACCCTCACATCTCTAGGAGAAGAAGAGGGTTATCACTGTAAATTAATCCTATTGTTGAAATAGGAAGAAGGAAAATTATCTTATCAACCCAATAAAGTGCTCTAAGGAGAATTGTTTTTTGTTCATCTAGTTCATATTTCTCTCTCTTTCCTATCATTCACAAAATGGCATCTAGTGGTGGATCTGGTGGCACTGGAGGTGCTTCTTCATCTCAATATTCAGCTTCATCAGTGATTTGTAGCTTATATAGTCAACAAGTCCCTATCCAATCTACTACAAACCCCACCAAAGTCATTAAAAAGTATGGGATTTTTCAGTTCGAAGAATATGCTACAACTACTCTATGGCATGTTTCCTCCCCTCTTAATCTAGCACCTGCTACTCGTCCACTGCCTAAATTCAAAGAGCATCTCCCTAGATTTTCAGGGAATAACATGGTCACTACAAATGAAAACTTGGTGGCATTTTTTAATGCATGTCATAACATAGGAGCCAATGACAACAACACTTGTATGCACTTATTTGTGAACTCCCTTGAAGGGAAGGCTACGATCGATTTCTTTGAACTTCCTCCTAAGATTATGTCTACTTGGGAGGATTTAGTCTATTGGTTCAAATATACCTATGGGAAACCCAAAATCCCAACTGAGAAGTTACGAGAGTACAATAACATATCTTATAAGGATGGTGAGACTATCAAGTCCTTCAACTTGCATTTCACTAAATTATACAACCAAATACCTGAAATCATTCGCCCTCAGAACCAAGCCACTTTCATGCATTATTATAATGCATTACCTTCCCCCTACCATCATAGGATTGAGGAAAAATCCATTGATAATATTCGTTGCGCTCTGCATACTTGTTTAGAGTATGAAGAACAACTTGAAAGAATAGGTCCTCCCCGGGGAGACTCAGTTAAAAACACAGACATGTCCGCCCTCTTACAACTTGTACAAGATATGAATAATTGAATGATAGTGTATGAGTAGACATGAAATGTCCCTCCACTTACCCTTGGGGCTTCATCTTCTTATACACCACCCTTTAGGAATCCTAATGATAACAATTTTCAGCCTAAAGCGATCATGCCTCGTAGTTGGTGTAACTTTTGTGAGGAACACCATGAGGAAAGTACTTGTAAGGTAAATATGAGTGCTAGAGATAAAATATTTTGTAAAAGATCTGAAACTACTATTGGTTTCCTAGACTTTGTAGAGCTAGAGGATGTCATGATCATAAATACTAGGAATAAATCCTATGCTCAAAAAGGAAAATATGACCCTCCTCGCACTTCTTCTAGACCAATCTCATATTCACCCTCTTCTATTGTTTAGGTTCCCAAGGCTCCTGACATTCAAGGAACTACCTGTTGATTTTTCAATAGGCAAGGTTTAAGCATGAATTTCATTCCATTTTAGCATTTTACTTAAACCATAAACAATTTGTTGCAGAAACCAAGATCATAAGAAGAAACACCATGCACAATTACACAAGAAGTATACTAGGAAAACCTTCTCAACAAGGGAATAAAACCCAACCAATCCTTTGCTATATTATTCAAGAGAAATACCTCCACCACCAAGAAAAATTAGCACACAAAAGGGTGTTCACAAACCCTAGAATAATAGCGCCCAAGAGAGGAGTGCACTTTTCAAGAGAACAAGTACTTGTTGAAATTTCCAAACTCACACTTGAGATATGATTCCTCAATGGGGAATTTACCTTTACTTATACTTGACTGAACCTGTCAACATAAGTGTCTACTGGCACAATAGGGTCGACCTCAATAACTCACAATATAATTAATAATTACCAGATTAATTATCTTTTACATTAAGGTGGGACCCACCTGTACCATTTACATTACAATTAGGGTTACAGATAAGTCTGACTCTTGAACAATATAGAAATGGATCTCATACACCCACTAGTGCTCAACCACTAGGTGCACATCCATAGGGATGCCCATATATTTATCTCACTGTGTCTCACAGGAGAACCACACTCATTAGTGTTGAGCCACTAGGATCACGTTCATGTTTTCTCATCCACGGGCACGTCCAACTCAACATATATTCTTTCCCACTGCATTACACAGTAGAGTCATCATGAGTTCATCATCTCAAATCTCTTCTCAGAGGAGGCTAATACATAGTTTCATATTTATCTCAGAACAATGCACCCAACTCATGGGAATTCACATGTTCACCTGTGCTCAACCACATGCATGTCTAACTCATCAGATCTTCTTTCTCACTGTGTTACACAGGAGAATCATCTGGAGTTCATCTCAACTCTCTGTAAGGAGGAGGCCAACACAACGTTCCAGTTCTGTCTCAGATATGAACCAAACACCCAACTCACGAGTTCTCTCTCAGGTCGACTCAATCAGTTTGTGTCCTGAAGGATGTCTCATGTAGTTTTAATCATCAACACTCCCTCTCAGTTAAGGAAGCATTCTCCATCAGACCAAATCTCGCATGGAAGTACTTGAACTTTGTCTTGGTTGTAGCCATTAACACTCCCTCTCAACAAGAAAGGTATTCTTGACCAAGCCAGTTTGGTGAAGATGTTTTCAATGTTCTCATGTGTAGGAAGGTACTGCACGTGTACTACTTTCCTCTGCATCATGTCTCTGAAAATGATATTTTATCTCAACGTGTTTTGATCTATCATGAAACACAGGGTTCTCAAAGAGCTTCACACAACTCTGGTTATAATCATAGAATCCACCTTATGATTAAGTAAATCTTTCAAAAGCTTATGAAGCCACACTGCTTCACACACACAATGATATACACTCTTATTTTGTGGTACTCAAGGCCACAGGGCTTTGTTTTCTGTTGCACTAGGAAACAATGGCACCACTTCACGGTAAAATAACAATCACATGTGCTCTTTCGGTCCACTATACTTTTTTTCCATTATGCATATCCCTGCAAACTCAAGTCTTCATTGGAGGCATATCTCAAGCCATATCTAATTGTGCCTCGTAGATATATGAATACATTTTTTGTTGTTGTCTAGTGAGTCTATCTCGGTTGACTCATGGATTGACTAAGTACATTCACTACATAGCATGAATCAAGTATGGTGTTAACTAGATACATCAATGATCCAATCAGTTGTGGATCAATCTCATCTGAATCATCATCATTCATTTTCTTCAAATCCATCACCGTGGATTTTCATTCTATCATACTGAACTTCTTTAATATTCCCACTGTATATTTTCCTTGAATCAGGAAAATCTCATCGTTCCTTTGTCATACTTCTTGTCCCAAGAAGTAGTGCATCATACTCAAACCCTTCATCTTGAAATCAGAATTCAAGGATTACTTGTATCCAATGACAAGGCTTTCTGAATAAGTCATCAAAATTAGGCTCTTGTCACCAACACTGTAATAATATACATTTTGATCAACAACACTCTTGCTAAACCCAAACTCATCAAGAATCCATCCATCTGATATAGTTTCCAACTCATGAATGGTAGTGCAGATGGAAGTGTATCGGGATTACTGGATCAAGTGTCTCATCATAGGAAACTCCCTTTGTTTGTTATAATCCTTTGGCTATATATCTTTATTTTTATTTCTCAACACTTCCATCAACTGCATGCTTGATATTGTAGATCCACTTGGAAGTCACCATAAACTTCCCTTCTAATCTCTAAACAATATCTTATACATCATTCTTTAATATATACTGGTATTCTTCTGTTATGGCATTTTTCCATACTTGTTCTCCTATTGCTTCTCCAAGACAAGGAGACTCGGAATTAATGAAGTGGCTCATGATTGTAGGATATCTCTAAAATAACTTTTTCTTTCTCGGGATGTGACTTGAGGGGCTTGTATGTTCCTCTACCTCCTGGAGATTTTTTTCGAGCCTAGGAAGGCCTTTTTTTCCCTACTGCAATATCTCTGGGCATATCAAATGGAGCAGCTGGATTGGCTGGAGTATTGTCTATCTCCCTCTGAATTGTTGAAGAGGGAGAAGGTGTTGTCTCTTCCTTCTTTTCATTTTGTTTTGACTCCCTCTGAGTCAAGTAACTCTCTATGAAGTCTAAAGGATGGAAATCTTCTTTTATTTGCTTGCTATATCTTTTATGTCTTCTTGACTAGCATAATAATCAATAAATAAGGTTTGGACTCCCGTACCAGGGATAATGGTCCAATTCATGAGGGCTCATACACTGGAGATAATACCCTTCACTTATTAAGAATGCAATCAATTAATGATCAAACAATTTACCTGGAATTTTAGTCATGTTCAAGTTTGTGTTTGTTTTTAGAGGAAGTACTTCTCTTCTCTCTTATCTTCATTATTTTGGGGTGGATCTGGATCAATTTCAGTGGTGGAAGTATATTGTCTTCCTTTCTTCCTAGTTGGACAATTTCTTGCATAGTTCTCATATTTGTCACATCTAAAGCACTGAATCTCTGAAATATCTCTTCTCTGATTATGAATTGAGGTTGATGGAGATTTCTCATCTTTGAATTTTTGTCTGAAGTTTCTTTTGAATCTTCCTCCTTTATTTGTATGAAGTGCAAGAGCATGGTTTTCATCAGGGGAGTCTTTCACTCCTCTATTTCTAAGTCTAAGTTATTATTGAGTACAATCTGTCCACAGCCGATCGAAGGTTGGGAACTTTTCTCTTCCACTGATGCTTTGAAGAAAATATTCCCAGTGTTTTGGAAGATTTTTGAGAGTAGATAAGACAATTTCTTTGTCAGACATGATTTCTCCAATGGCACCTAGTTGTTCTTTGATTTATGATATCTTCATAAAGATGGTAGCAACTATATCACCTTTTTTCATCTTGGTATTTTGAAGCTGGCCCTTTAGGGTAAGAGCTCTAAGGGTGTTGTCACTTTCAAACATATCTTTCAGTGCTTCATACATTTCATAATTTGTTTGCAGGTTGGCAATACTATGTAGAAGATGATCTCTTACTGAGTAAATGATTATTTGTCTTGCCTTGAAATCTTATTCCCTTCTTATTTCCTTCTCTTCATTGGTAGTTGTATCTGGTAAGGTTTTTGTTACCACATTCAAAATTTCATCTTCTTCAAGCATGACCTGAAGCCTTGACTTAAAGGAGCTGAAGTTTCTTGATCCATCAATCCTATCTTCCACTAAAGTTTTGTTCTTCATTTTTTTGGATTTCTTCACAAACTCTTGCCAACTGGACTTAGAAAACCTAATGGTTAGGTTGGAATAGTAACTTTAGGTTTTGTTGGGCTTATGACTGGAAAAACAAAATTTGAGAGTGTCACAAGAATATTTTTTGAGCTGAAACGTTTCTTCAAGAAGTTGCAGAAACCCTAAGATCACGATTCTGAAGAAAATTTTGAAACCCTAGAAACCCTAGGGCCAAAAATCCAAAATCCTTGGAAATTCATTTTGAAGATATTTGGAGGTGCATTGAGGAGGTATGTACACCTTTATCCAAGTTTCAGCCCCAAATTACATGTGTAAGGTGTTGAAAAGGCCAAACAAGTGACGGTCGTACGGATTTATGTAGAAACCCTAGAGGTCGTACGGAACTGAAGAAGGAGGATGACTTAGATTTTAAGTGCTTGTGCAGGGGTTCTTCAAGACCTAATCTTTGAAACCATGTTGATTTTTCAATAGGAAATTTTTGAGCATGAAGTTCATTCCATTTTAGCATTTTACTTAAGCCATAAACAATTTGTTGCAGCAACCAATATCACAAGAAGAAACACCATGCACAAGTACACAAGAAGTATCCTAGGAAACCCTTCTCAACAAGTGAAGAAAACCCAACCAATCCTTTTATATATTATTCAAGAGAAATACCTCCACCACCAAGAAAACCTAGCATAGAAAAGGGTGTTCACAAACCCTAGAAGATTGGCAGCCAAGAGAGGTGAGCATTTTTCACAAGAAGAAGTACTTGCTGAAATTTCCAAACTCATACTTGAGATATGATTCCTCAATGGGGAATTTACCTTTACTTATACTAGAATGAACCTATCAACATAAGTGTCTATTGGCACAACAGGGCTAACCTCAATAACTCACAATATAATTAATAATTACCAAATTAATTATCTTTTAAATTAAGGTGGAGCCGACCTATGCCCTTTACATTACAATTAGGGTTACAACTAAGTCTGACTCTTGAACAATATAGCAAGGGATCTCATACACCCAATAGTTCTCAGCCACTAGGGGCACATCCATAGGTATGTCCATATCTCTATCTCACTGCATCTAATAGGAGAACCACACTCACTATTTCTCAGCCACTAGGATCATGTTCACTTGTGCTCATCCACAGACACGTCCAACTCAACAGATATTCTTTCCCATTGCATTACATAGGAGAGTCATTTGGAGTTCATCATATCAACTCTCTTCTCAGAGGAGGATAATACATCGTTACATATTTGTCTCAGAACCATGCACCCAACTCATGGGAATTCACATGTTCACCTGTGCTCAGCCACATGCACATCTAATTCAACATATCTTCTTTCTCACTGCGTTACACAGGAGAATCATCTGGAGTTCATCTCAACTCTCTGTAAGGAGGAAGCCAGCACAAAATTCTAGTTCTTTCTTAGATAGGAACCACACACCCAACTCATGGGCTCTCTCACATATTTGTAATCATCAACACTACCTCCCCTCTCCCCTCTTCCAAATACAACATTCTAAATCAGTTCGCCAACATTAAAGCAGATTCTACCCTCCTAGACATGGTTGTCGTCCCTGAGCAACATAAGCATTTGAAAAATTCCATGGAAGGAAAAGCTTCCATTATAGCCAACCTCTCTGAAGAGGTAAATGAATGGATTCGTCTATAAATAAAGTAGGTGTACATAACTTTAGACACCCTGTAAAAAACCCTCTATTTTATATTTCTGTAAAGATTATGGAAAATATTTCCCATTGTTGTCTCATTGATGACGGTTCGGGCCCAAGTATAATGTTGAAGATTATTATGGAAGAGCTAGGCTTGTCTTGTACAAATGAAAATGCCAGAAGTGTGCTCTCTTATAATATTCTACAACAAACGACCATAGGTGAAATCAAGGACGTGACCTTGGTTTTGTGCGCACACCCTGAAATAAGAAAAACCCTTAATACTCATGTAATTGATATGCCAATGAGTAATTACTCGATCATATTAGGAAGAGATTGACAAATTTTGACAGGTGGATACCTCTCGCTTGACAGGACACACTTATCCATTCCTCGGAATGGTAAAAACATCATAGTCCTAAGGGAGGGGAGAATTTCACCTTACATAGAAAGCGTTCCATGGCCTAATGTGAATTATATTGAGGAGGACCTAGGAGTGTATTCCATCTTTGCAGATGAGGAAAACACTACCTTGGAACAAATCAACTTAGAGGATGGGATGTGTCATATGAACTTTGATGGTTCATTCTCCAATGAAGGAAATGGAGCTGGTATTATCTTGTACTCTCTTGTGGGTAAAATTCATAACTTTTCCTATAAGCTAGAGTTTGCTTGCACAAACAATGTCACTAAATTTGAAACATTATTGTTAGGCATTGAAAATGCCTATAATCTCGGTTGTGGTCACCTTACAGTTTTTGGGGATTATGAACTTGTTGTAAACCTTGTACGTAAGATATACTCTCCTAGAAACAAGTTAATGAAAAGTTACACCCAAAATGTTTGGGCACGTATCTCGAATTTACTATCTTTCAACATCACTCATGTTAAAAGGGAATTGAACTCAATGGTTGACTGGTTAGTTGTTTTCGCAGCCTCTCCTACTCGAAAAATTATGCCACAAAGACCTGATTGTACCTTTCAATATCTGTATCGTCCACACATCCCTGACAATATAGAGTCTTGGCAGGTCTTCCCTATTGATGAAAACATATGTTCTTTCATTCAAAATGAACCTTATAAGCCTAAGGAGATTATATCAATGGAAGATAACAAAATTCCTAAAGGCTTGACTCCTCTAGAAAGTTCATTTTCATCGAGTGATGTAGGAAAAATAGAGAAACATAAAGAAGAGGAGTCGAAAAGGAATGTGGGTGAAACCATTTCCTTGAACATTGGAACACCCGAGTCTCCAAAAATTGTTAAAATAGGTGCCTAATGTTCTGATGAAGAAAAATTGAAATTTGCTAAGCTACTTAGTGAATTTCAAGATGTTTTTGCTTGGTCTTATGAGGATATTCGTGGTTTTGATCATGCTCTTATACAACATGTCATTCCTATCAAGGAGGGCATAAAACCAGTTAGGCAAAAACAAAGACCCATTAAACCTGCACTGGAAGAAACTATTCGAAAGGAGTTGGAAAAACTCTTGAAGGCTGGGATCATTTTCTCAGTTAAGTATTCTGAGTGAGTTTCCAATTTGGTTCATGTTCAGAAAACAACTGGTCAGATCAGATTATGCGTAGATTTTTGTGCATTTAATAGGGCTAGTATAAAATATCACTTTCATCTCCCTAATATGGAAATGATTTTGGAGCAAGTTGCAGGGTCACAGATGATGTCCTTACTTGACGGTTTTTCTGGTTACAATCAAATCAAGGTAAAAAGGGAAAATAAATATTAAACCACTTTTATTACTCATTGGGGCACTTTTGCTTATGAACATATGCCTTTTGGATTATCTAATGCAGGTGCCACTTTTCAAAGAGCTATGCAAATAGATTTTGACGATTTGATAGGAAAGATTATTCAGATCTATCTTGATGACTTAACTGTGTATTCTAAAAACCGATTAGATCATTTTGGTCATCTTAAAAGAGTTTTGATACAATGTAGGAAATTTGGCATTTCTCTAAATCCTTCTAAGTTTATTTTTGGCGTTACCAAGGGCAATATCCTTGGACACATTGTCTTTGATTCAAGAATAAGCATTGATCCTGAAAAGATTGTTGGTATCCTAAATCTGCCTACTCCCACTTCCAAGAAGGAGGTTCAAGATTTTGTTAGTGTTATTAACTTTGTCCGTAGGATTGTTCCTGATTTTGCTGTGATGGTCAAGCCAATTCATAATCTGCTTAAGCAAGATCGTTCCTTTTCTTGGACAAATGATGTCGAAAATGCCTTTGAAGGGATCAAGAAAGCAATCAGTTCCGCACCAGTTTTGGCGAAGCCGGATTTTGAGAAAGAATTTATGGTATATACTAATGCCACAAAGGAATAATTTTCTACTATCCTCATGCAATGTGATGACCAAGGTAATAAAAAACCAGTGGCTTACATGATTCAAATATTTTCTAATGATGAGTTTAAATATTCTTTTATTGAAAAGCATGTTTTCTCTATTGTTAAAGCTATTGAAAAGTTTTGCCACTTCATATTAGGTAAGCACACGTTGGCAAAAGTCCCTTTACCTACTGTCAATTTTTTTCTCTCACAGACTTATCTTTTAGGGAAGCTTGCACATTGGATTGCCAAGATCCGGGAGCATGATTTAACTATCATGACTTCTAACACCATCAAGGGACGTGACTTATCCCTTCACTTAGCTCAGCATGATGAAACTAGTGAAGAAATCGATGACCAAGATAGCTCTCTATCAACATTGTTCTACATTGATAATCAAATCCTTCATGTGTTTGAACATCCTTGGTATAAAAATTTGGTTTATTATTTTCAAAATCAAAGATGTCCAAATAACTTAGACACTCATCAAAGAAGAAGGCTCCTTCTTGAATCTGCTAGATACCTCATTATAGGAGACTTCTTGTTTAGAAGATTCATCGATGGTATGTTGCTTCACTATGTAAAAAATGGGTAAGAAAAAAAAGTGTTGCAAGAAACTCATGGTTCTTTAAATTTTGTTATTCATGTAGGAGGTCATTTTTCTGCTAAAACCACTGTTGTTAAGATTATCAGAAAAGGATATTATTGGCTTTCAATCTTTCTTGATTCATATGTTTTTTCGAGATCTTGTGACAAGTGCCAAAAATTTGCTGGAAAAGAACACCTTTCATCCATGCCTTTACAACCTGTCCTCCCAGATTTTCCTTTTTCAAAATGGGGTTTGGACTTTATTGTTCCTATTAATCCTCCGTCTTCTGTAGGACAAGTCTTTATCTTGATAGCCACAGAATATTTTATGAAATGGACTAAATTTGTCCCTCTTAAACATTCACAAGATGAGCAAGTGATTTCTTTCCTTGAAAATAATATTTTTTCCATATTTGGTCTTCCTTTGGAAATTATTACAGACAATGGTCCTTTTTTTATTTCAGCTAAGGTGACCCAATTTTTAGCTAAGTTGGGGGTTAAACATTTTACTTCATCATTTTATTATCCCCAAGATAATGGGCAGGTCGAGTCTACCAATAAGAATCTAGTAAGAATTATCAAAAGTCTCATCGAAGATAAGCCTCGTCAATGACACACTCTCCTCACTTACGCCCTTTGAGCAGATCCAACTACCACCAAGGTGAGCACTGTTTTCACTCCTTTTCATCTTGTTTATGGTCAAGAACCCATTCTTCCTATTGAGCTGGAACTTTCCTCCTTAAGTTTAATGCTGCAGGTCAAAGAATTAAATTCTTCTGATGTTTCTCAAAGAATGAATGCACTTTTGGCTTTAGAGGAGCAAAGGACATTTGCCTTGGATAATATAAAGAGAAGACAATAGACTGTTAAAAAATATTTCAACAAGAGTGTCAAAGCTGTGAAATTTAAAGTCAATGAGAAGGTATTGTTATGGGATTCAACTCATGTTGATATAGGAAGGCATTCACAGTTTCAAAATTATGGTTGGGTCCTTTCAAGATCGCTTGTCCTAGGTGTAAATTCTTATATTCTAAAGGACTTACAAGAGAGAGTGTTTTCCTACAACACTAACAGTTCCCACTTAAAAAATTACGTGGAACCAACTTGAAGAGTTTAACATTGTTTTGATTGTTTTTGTATTATAGTAGTTTTGATTTATGCTTTTACATATAATAGTTTTTATTTCTGCTATTTCATTTTATGTTATTTCTTTTTTTCTTATTTTAATTTTATTGTTTCATTTCTGTTATGGCATTTCTTGCTTTTGTTCTTTTGACTTCATTTTTTGTCAAAAATAAAATGTTGGATCATTTTTGCCACAACAAAACTTCTGCAAAGTATTGTTAATCAATAACAATCAAGATTAAAAAGCTATCATGATGTTCCCCTTGAAGGTATCATTGAAATTTGTATCTGCTTCCATTGTTGTTTTATGAGATAGTTGGTTTTATCCCGCTTATGCTTTCCTTTTCTTCATCCATTTCGAGATTCAAAAGAGAAAGTTCAGAAAAATTTCTCCTTAAAGTCAAGAACAAATGGTAGTTGGATGATTATGATTACAGGGACAAACCCCCTCATACTTAACACTTTCCATCAGTTATTCCCAAATTCCCAGTCATTTTTCCATTAAATCCGCTCACTTCCCCCTATTGCATAATCATTTTGATTTTTAGCTTCTTGATGTGATGTTACTTGGTCTACGAAACCAGACATTCTAAGTTCTTAATCTGTTGGAAACATATTTCCCTGTGGAGTCACAAGTTTGTTGACAATTAAAATCGTAACGATGAATTCTTCCTACAAAGTATTGCTAAGGCCGTATTATTTAACTATGTTAATAATATAATACGAGTAGGTGGGACCCCCTTGTAGACTAGAGGCGCAAGGATAGACATATCACACATTTTTTGTTGTTGTTGTTGTTTTGATACTACCTACATAGTCCTACATGGTTAACAATGCAATATTGGTTTCATTTTCACATGGTAACAGGTGGATGAAGCATTTTTGTGGAATGCTTTTTGTGATCCAAAACATTTTTTTTATAGTTATGAGGAGCATGTTATTTACAGTTGCTATGATTTAACCATGCCACTAGTCATTGTGATCGATTACCTAGCCACATATATGCAAAACATATTTTACTGATAGTATCATCAAAACAAACAAAGAAAAACCTATGGAAAAAAATCCTAAAGGGAAAGGAGTTGTATGTTGAGCTATGATAAAGGATTATATGCAAACGAAAAAATGAAAACATATTAGTGTTTGTCCTATATATTATGATATTGTTGGTTAATGGGCTATGCAAATTTCATTAGATTTTAATGGGGCGCATATAGCATTGTAATATGTATGATGGAATAGAATTATGGCAAGGGTTAGTGTGTAAATGATATTGGGTGGTGCACTATGTAAGGGATATCACCGCATATTTCAAACGGTTTGGCATTGAATACATGGTTTAATTGATTGACGAATGTAATAGGACAGGTGATGGAAGAGACGTGCATTTAATACACATCACTCCATACTCCCCCTATCGGTGTCACCCTAGCATTGTTCCTTTATTGCATTTTCGATTTGTTGGTTGTGAAGSTCTGCATTTTAGGCTCTTGGAAAGAAGAAGGCTCAACCAACTTGTCATTTAAGCATTTTACTATAGGTATGATTMTTTTTCTCTCCATCCATGAAGTATTCTTTGTTGTATGAACAAATGATGGCTCAGTGATGCTTCGATTCTGTGTGTTCCTAAGAATTTTGACAGTGTAGATGTGTGTTATATCTCTCTGTGATGACTGTAAAATGTTTCGGATTRCAAGCAAAAGAATTGGGTTTTTGAAGTTGTGCATTGACTGGTTGGTCGGTCAATTTAATATTGTGATGGGTCTCTGTGGATTAATAAGTGAATGGAGGGTTTTGTTCTGTGTATTACCGTCAGATATTTCATTCCCTCACAGTCATGATTGTAAACCTTACCCAGTCGCAGAAGGATTTCCCGCAGTTGTTGTGGTATTTCTTCAAACCTCGATTCATGGTCGTTGGCCCGTTCTTATTATATTTTCACCGACGTATCCCAAGATCCAGTCTTGGGTGGCCCTAACATCAATATACGCCTGTATGGTTATGGGTTGATATAATTTATATCATGAAGTCTCCCAGTTCTTGTTTTTTCTATTCTAGAGCTTCCTCTTCTTGTTTTCTTCAGATCTGATCTTTCTCAATCCAAGTTTTTCCTAGCAACATAGCAAATGGGGCGTTGTTCTCAATAAATTTAACAACCTCAAATTCTTCCTCTTTCGAAGTTCCATGAGCACTCATAGATGTCTGGGTAATTCTTCCACATAGGGTTATCAACTTTCCTCTAAATAATCCTATTCCTCCCAATGAAGGAATCATAGCAGGATTTCCTAAAATTTACCAGGTTCTTTTTGTCATAATATTCACCTGTGTTTCCTCATCTAGAACACAATCTATGTCAAAGTCTCCTATTCTTGTTTCTATGCACTCTCTCTTTGAAGATCTCTGATAAGTTTATATCTCTGTGGTCATTCAAGATTTCTTTCATTTGTAGTAATATAGTCTCTGATTCTTTCTAGGGTTCTGTCATGGTCTCAGTTTCTTGGCCTTTCTCATGGTTTTCTTGTCTCATATTCATTCTTTAAACCTTAGCAATCATTCTAGGGAAATATAGAACGTCATGGTCCATAGCTTTACAACAAAGAAAACCAGGTCTTTTATCAGGGAAATCCTTAGCAAGATGGCCCAGCCTTCTGCAGCTATAACAAAGGTTAATCCTCTCTTCCTCTTAAATGATCCCCAACTTTTCTTGTACTGTGCACTGGGATCATAGTAGCTAACCTGCAAAAAATTCTTTCTAGGATCCTACATCCATTTGTTAGTCCAAACATTCTTTATATGCATAGAAATAACATATCTTTCATTAGTTATATCATATCTATTCATATCAAACCTTCTTTCTTCTAACTGTGCCCTAGTTTTCAGACTAGGACAAAATTTATCAAACACACATAGATCCATACTTTTGAAACAAAAGTTTTCACTTATCTTACCTTCAATAGAGAACAAAGCTTTCAGATCTAAAAGTTTTCACTACTCTTACCTTTTTCAGAGCACAAAGCTTTCAGATCTTACCTATTTTCTTCAAATCCACTTCCTTTCTTAGCATAGAGCTTCACAAAATAGAATACTTCACACTAAAGCAACAAATCTATGCACAAATATTTCTTTGTTTTCTTCAGTTCCCAACAATCATAGTTTCAGTCCCAGCAACAGAACCATTTGTTGGCATAGGGGCAGAACCAGGGTTCAATGCTTCAAAAATGCACCAACAAAACCTTAACTACCGTCCCTTTCGGCAACACCTACGAAGTAGATGAAGTATCACCTAAGGTATAGGCAGGGGTGGTTGTAGGACTCAGATGTCTGCAACCTTATCTGGGACACAGATCTATGATTATAACAATTTAACAGAGAACTTAGCATTCATAGTTCCTTAGTATTCATCCTTTGTTTATAGTGCAGATAAACCCTACTAACGGAGTAACACAATATTCAACCAGGTCTACACATCTAGGCACTTAACATAAGAAAACAGATCAGATATAGCATCGTATTCATATTACTAGGCACTAAGATATCATATCGTATCCATACAAGCATACATTATTACACTAAGCATAAATCACATAAACAATACAACAACCATAATGCACAAAGCAATCATAACACATGATATATGTGGTTCACCCCCAACCTGGGGCTACGTCCACCAAATCTCGGTCTTCTTTATGATCTTTTTTCAATCATCTACATGCACAGAGCCATAAGGTCCTACTCCACATAGGACATGATATCTGCGTGCACCTCACCAAATCCTCCTTCCCTGAGCTAGGTTACAGCACAAACCCTTTACACAATCTCTTACAGTCACTTGCACCTAGCCTTGCAAGCCTCACACTTTATGCACAAAGCACTTACAACTATCACTTTCACTTAGCATTACACACCCTTATTTAACCCGTACTTACATCGCCTAGATTTTTATTTATACATTACAAAAGGGCCTAAACATGGGTAAACCCATGGTCCGACATCCCCATACCCATTACATAAGCCCAAAAAAGGGGTCGAGATCCTGCGATCTCCGCTTTGACTTGCGCTCTGCCTTCGACAACCTTTCAAAGTCCCAAAAATAGGTCAAAAGTGACCAAGGATCTCCAAAACTTGGTCAAGGGACAACAGTAATTGATAAGTCTTGGAATACCCCCAGCTCTCTATGTTATGGTTAAAATATGAACGCACTCTGGTTTTCTCCCTACATTTGATTGTGACAGATCCCAATTTCATTTATGACTGTCTTGGCTCCCTTCGGGCTCTTTCTTGGTTGTCAAATATTGGTTTATCTGTAGAATGGTTATGGAGTTTTTTCGTCGATTCTCTGTCTCATCTTTCTATGATAAAATTGTTTGAATAGTTACAAATGGGAATAGGCACTTGCATACAATCGATAACTATCTTCTTCATTATGGTTTCACTCACTATGTTTTTACCCACGTGGTCTTGATTCCAATTGGAAACACCTGTGTGTTTTTTTGCTAGGCCTGATTAGGGTTATGGCCAGTTTTAAAAATGATGCTTGTGTGTAGTTGGTGATGTTCGCTTCATATATTATATTGGATCATCATACATATTACCAATGGTTTTAAAGGGAAGTTATATCCACAATGATATGGCTCGGGTTTTATGTTTTAGTCGACTGTTGTTTCATTGCAAGATCTTGTCGATTGATATGATGAAGACTGTGTATAATCGGGCATGCTTTGAAGTTTGTTCGCGTTTTAAAAAGAGACCTATGTATATTTAAAATTGGGCCCGATTGTGAATTGGTAGACATTGGATGTTGATTATTATCATAATGGATTATGCATTATCAGGGATGGAGGTCGAACATATTGTTGTGCATTTTTTTTTGTAATTCTTAAAAAGAAGGAAAATAAATAAAAGATCAGCTCGTTGTTAAACAAGACTGTTGAATGGAAAGGTTGTTTTGTTTATAAGTTATAATTGCACGGACTGTTGTGAATTGAGAATTCTAGGAAATTTAAATATTGGAACAAAAATTAGTTTGGTATAAATTGAGAAACAATAGATGTTGGTGCTTTTTGGATTGGATCTAATACAAAGTTATTATTATTGATTATTTAATTTGTTTTATGAACAATATCCATTATTTTCCCTATCATTCTCTCACTTTTTCGCACATTATGAATCCCCTCACATTCCTAGATTCAATTTGCATGCCCTATTCTTAAAATTAAATTAAAATTAATCGGAAACTTTGTATTACAACAATTAAAGGATGTCACGGAGATGGGTTACAATTGATATGATTTTGTTATTATAACACAGTTGATTTTTTAAATGGTTTGTTGAGCATTAATCAGGTTCTATCCCTTTATTTTTATCACTTTTCCGCTCAATACAACCCCCTCACATATCCCAGAACCCTTCTTCACCCCTTTCTCATTGACAATTATTAAACGATTTATATGGATTGGATTGCATGGGTCTAATGTGTTGTTGAGCCAAAATTTGTTTCATATTTAAAGAGATGTCATGTATGGTTTGTTTAAGAAGCTAGTTACTAATAAACGCTGCATAGAGGATGAGATTATTCAACAGGGGAAGCCATGGACGAAATAACAATGGCAGAGGGAATCAGAACAGAGGCCCTAGAAGGCCAAGATTTTCGATACATTTTGATGCAGATCCACAAGAGTTAAACCAACTCTTCCAAGCTGGATTTTTCAACTGGATTTGAAAAGGGGTAGTCCAACCTAGGCCAGAAAGGCCTCCCTTCCAAACCCAGCATGTCCCTGGCATCCTTGTCCCCCCTCATGTTTCATTACAACCTGAAGTCCCTAAAAATGATGCATGGAACGAGATTGTTCACCCAACAGTCTGCCTACATCGTGGTTGGCCCAATTTGTCTCTACCTACTCCTCCTCCACTTGTCAACCAAAATGTCCATATTTCCCATACACAATCACCCGTAAAGTCCTCCCATGCAAGCAAAAGACTCAAAACCGAAGCCCACCACATGCATGACAAAGGAAAAGGTGTTGATTCCCCCTCCTCTCCCTCAAGTGAATTAGCCAAATTGGTTTCATCCTGCATGCACTTGATAGATGATTGCTCTCATGTTATCATTGAGATCAAGCCTAAAGGCTCCACACAACCTAAGGCTAACTCAAAAAAATCAAAGGGAGACAACAACAACAAAGTGAAAATTGCCTCCCAAAGTGGCAAATATGGTTTTTGAGTATGTTTTATTATTGATTGTTGAGAACAGTTGATTGTTGAAGCTTTTGGACAACATACTATTTTTGGATATTTTGGATATGGTTTAAAATATCATTGATATTAATTTTCAAATTATGAGAATGATGATGGGAGCCACAAGGAGGGATCTGTTTGAATTATTGACTAGTTGTGTTTAATTTTTTTAAGAAACTAAAGGGAGTCACAAGGGGTCCCACCTACTAGTTATTACTTATTAAATACCCTTATTATTATTATATTAATTCTTCCCCTAAACTAAAAGTTATTTGATTTTTAGTTAACTTAACTAAAAGAGTTAGTTGAACTACTTCAACTAATTTGGAATGCTTAAAGGAAAAAAGAGAAGGGAGAATAAGGGGAGAATAGAAGGAGAGAGCATACTAAGGTTTGATCTTGAGTTTTATTGATATAGTTTAGTTTTCATTCATTCTTCAATTCATTAAAGGCCTAATTCGCTTTTATGACAGCAGGGTTCTATTGTAGATAGCAAGATTCAATGTTGAATTACATCATTCAGACACTTGTTTTCAGAGGTGTTGATCTATCTTTGATAGTCTGTGTATACTTGTCTGTTTATGAATTAAATTTCATTATTGATAAAGGATATTGTGCAGAGTCAAGTGGGCAACAATCTGTGGCAAGCTGATCCATCTTTTAAATTTCAGTTTTTACTTTTTGTCAGAAATTCTTTTGTATGGTTTTCATCGGGAACATCTAAGCTTGACTTTGGTCCAAACTTCCTTAGGGAATTTTGTAAAGAGAACGATTCTTTTGATTTCTTCGAATGAAATAAGCGATTTCTATTCTGTCTCATCTATGTTTACATGTGACTTGGTATTTTTTCTTTTGTCTCCACATTTACTTTTGCAATCTGTTATATTAAGAAAAATACAACAAAATGTTGAGTTTTGCAACAATCTTTTATTTTAAAAAATCATCCTAAGCCCTTGTAACTAATACATGTGGATTAGGAAACAATTTTTGAGGCTATAAACATAGGGTGACATTCCCGTCTATCTTTTCTTAGCCAAGCAAGATCTGAAAATGCTTGAGTAAGATCATTTCATATATTTTGCTCAACACACTTCAATCATGGGGGATTGATATTCAACCTACTTGTTATCCAAGGTTGCATAAATACTTTGCATGCTTCCTCCCATGTCTTCCATTTTTTCATCCTCTTAAATGTTGTGGACAATCCTCATTCTTTCTCCTTTGTGAGGAAAATCCTTATGTATATGATTTCCCCCACATCCCCAACATTGCATCGGTTGCTTCCTTGGCCTTTTACCAAATGAATCTATAGTCTTGTGTTCATTTTGGGCGACTTGAACATGTTGATTCGCTTGGAAATTATTCCTGAAAAAGGGTGGCTTAAAACCCTTCTTCCTTTGATCCTTCTTATCCTTCATCTTGTCATTCCAAGATTTTTGGAAAATTGGTCTTCCTTTTCTCTGTTCATACAAATTCCTTTCTCTCCTTATGGTTTATTCCAAGGTTTTGGGGTTATCATATTGAATCTTATCATTGTAGAAATATTTTAACCCATTTAGAAACCTTTGGATTTTGACTTTCTCATCCTTGATGAAGTCAACATACTTCAACAATTCAAAGAACCGCTTCTCATACTCCATTTTCATGGTTCCCAACTTGAGTTCAAAGAAATCTTGCATCTTTCTTTCATAGTAATGCTCAGACAAATATTTCTCTTGGAAATATCCCTTGAATTGCCTCCATGAGATTATTTTCTCATCAAGGTTCTCAGTTTTCTTAAGTTGATCCCACCACATGGTTTCCTTCCCTTTCAAGTGGTAGGTGGAAATTCTAGCTTCTACAGGGGAGGGGTAATCGTGAAAATGGAAAAAATTATTCATTTCCAATAGCTAGGCCTCTGCCTCTTCTCCTTTATTATTCTCACCATTGAAATTTGTTAGCTTAATTTTCCTGAGTTCACCCTACAAGATGTCTACCTCAAGTATTATCATTTTCCTCCAAACAGGAGACGCACTTGGGCTACTCCCTGGACCTGAACTTGCATGATTTATTTTAGTGGAATGCCTTAAAGAATGATGGCATCAACTCATGATTCTTGACTGCCTATCACTCCCATGATAATCTCTTTTTCAATGGGATCTTAATGTTGATACTTTTCTAGCACTAGCTTCTTGTTTGATGCCCAAGTCCTTGTTAACTTGCTTCTGTAGCATATTTAGGATTTTAAGTATCTCTTCTTGATCCTTCATTATCCTCTCATTATCAACCATATATATCTACACTTATTTTTTCAATCTTCTCATAGTTACAATCCCCTACCTATCTCTTTTCCCAATAGCCTTAGTCTCAACATTACCCATGTTGGAATGCAGACCTCCAATTTCTTCTTCATGGTTGTTGTAACACCCTTGTCTTCCCCAGCTTGTAAATATAACTATAACTTGCCAAAATACTGTGGTGGACTGAATATGTGTGAATGTTGAATTTGATGAACCTTTTTGTTATAAAAGGTAATGTATGTATTTATGTTATTAATTAAAAATTGATAGTGATTCATAATTGTTGAAAGGGTGGGTTTCCAAGATAGATCATGATTCTATGAGAGAGATGGTGAGGGGAAACCAAAAATTGTTGAGATGACCCCCACCAGACCAGTACCTTACTGGATTTAATTACTTAAACCCAGAACAGTCCACTGACCCAGAAATAAATTACCAGTCAGGTTGGTAGTTGGGAATCCCCCTCAAGAGTTAATGAGGAGATGGGAAAAGTACCCATCTGAAAGACTCCCTAACCTAACCACGAGTTGGGAATTTGGACCCACACAATCTTTTCGAGGAAGGCGAGAAAATAAGGTAACTCATGGGCAAAGGGGATTGTGAAGGATAAGAGTGTGTGCAGCTCGAGGGTTCTTAAGAGAACTAAAAAACAAGATCATTCTGGGTGCAAGAATCT
Source organism: Picea sitchensis (assembly GCA_010110895.2). Taxonomy (NCBI): domain Eukaryota; kingdom Viridiplantae; phylum Streptophyta; class Pinopsida; order Pinales; family Pinaceae; genus Picea; species Picea sitchensis. The sequence continues at coordinate 101,461 of SNQJ01S0011301.1, read as the reverse complement.
ATTGGTGGTGTTTTCAATCCAAGATAATAAATAGGGTTGCAGAGAAGATGAGTGATTGTTGAAGTACTCATAGCATAACCCCTTTCTTGGTAGAGAGAAAATTGTTTTGCTAAGTTCATGTGGAAGGAGAAGAGTAACATCCATCCCTGATTGTCGTTGAACAAGAATAAAGAGTCTCTCTCATAGCATCATGGTCTAGCTAGGGGGTGTCCAGTGGTAAATCCATTCAGGAGTGGTTGTGCCTATGGTTGGGTGGAAACATGCACCCCTCTCAGCAGTTTCTTCATGATTTTGGTTTCTGATAAGTATTTTCATACTCTGTGTACTAGAATGGAAGTGATGGTTGACTGTCTGTGTTTATGGTTAAATTTTACAGTGATTTATAAATCATTAGAAATTCTTATTATTATTCTATAAACTTATGTATTTACATGGTATTTTGTTTTCCTTGGCTTAACAGTTAGAGAGCTATGAGATGTGGGTCTGTAAGTGAATCTAGGAATGCATTACAGTCCCTGTACTAGCCGGTAATCTCCTGAGGGAATTTTTCCCAAAGATTTACCTTGAAATGAAAGAGTCAGGGTATATTTAGCTAGAATACTTCAGTCCTATCGACCCCTCGAATTTACCTTTGCAGGATTTCCAAATCTGAGCTCTATGGAGGGGGGGGGTTCCTTCAAACCCTTTGTCGGTGTGGCCTAGGGCTCATGTCCATGGATTTAACCAAAATCACATCTAAGATTTAAGTGTGCATCCCACGAGAATTATCTGAGGATTCATATGACCAAGGCTTGGGAACCTTGTGCTAGGCCCGAATGGAGATAAGCTTTTCTAGCTTCAGAACTCCAAGAATTTAGAGCTCTGAGGTGTTAAGGCCTTACCACTCTCAAATCAACCAAATGAAACCTGTTGTTACGGTTACCATCAAGTTTGACTGACATATGGCAGTTTCCTCAATCGTGACCATGGGATTCATACCACCATTAAAACCCGACCCAGTTACCAATCACGAAGTAATGCAAGCCACATATCTGAGAGTATTCAAGAGTCTCCCTGGTCGTTGGATCTATGTTGAGGTCAGTCCAACATTGACCACTTTGGGAGAACAGAGGTGTCATAGCACCAAATTCCCCGAATGTCAAAGTTGTGAATCAACAAGAACCGCAAATCTAGGGATGCTTCGAGGATCTTTCCTAGCCATTGGATCCACATTGCGGTCCATTCGACGTTGACCACTCCGAGAGAAAGAGGGTGGTATGTTAGCGGAACCCTGAACACCAAAATTGCGAAGTGATAAGAGCCGTGGATCTGAGGATGTTGTGGGATTGTTTGTGACCGTCGGATCTAGACCATGGTCATCCTGGCGCTAACCACTCCGGGAACATAGAGGAAGTTACATGGTGGATCCCCCGAATGTTGAAGTTACGAAGTAACGGAGGCCATAGACCAATGGATATACATGGATTCATCTTGAACCTGGGATATAAGGTCGTTGGAAGGCTATCAGTCTGAAGTGACTTGGCACGCTAACGTCACCCAGGGTGACATGGACCCACGTTTGATGTGCCACGTGTCACCTTGATTCATACTTTCCGCACACCCTATGTGCCCATTAGAATGTGACACATGTCACCCACTGATGGGGCCATGTGTCATCTCTACCTTGCCTCGTGTCACCCACTGGCACTTATTTTCTTGGCTTATTGGTGGGTGGAGTAATCGAGACCCACCTGTCCTTTCTTATCTGTTTAATATGCTACTACGAGTAAGGGTGGACCCTTTGGGAGTCTGGGACTTTGGAAATCTAGAGGTTTGGGGTGTAGTAACTTAGATAATCCAAAAGGGCCGAAGGTCAGAGCCACGTGGCAATATTTCAGGCCCCTTCGAGAGTTCAGGATTTCGAGACTCTGAAGGCTATGCGCGTAGAAATAAAAAGGGGCGTTCAACGTCGAAGCACCGAATTTCCCCCTTAATCCTATGTGTTAAATTAGGATCAAGTGTCATCATTGGATTTGAATGTGGATGGATTTCCACCATAAATGAAGGAACACTCAGGAATATCTAGGAATTCATGGAACTTGGGATGGTACGAATGAGATGAACCTACGTGGACACCACGTGACACTTGACTAATAATTCCCAAAGATATTCAGGAGGCCATAACTTGCAATCCAAAGATTGGATTTGAGCATGGTAGCAGTTGTTACAAAGCTACAATTGAGTAGAATAGGATAGAGACCTCGGAAAGAGGATTCAAGACAATTAAAGTAAGAAAAAATTTTATGCCCCATCCCTAAAAAGGGTACTTAGGGGTCGAGTGTGTTACAAATTGGTATCAGAGTAGACAACAACACTTGGCCTACTTGGGCTCATGAACAAATCACATGAAAATATTATTAGAGAAATTTAGGGGTGACACCCTATCTTACCATTTTCATAAGAATCTTATTTAAAACACTAGTGAAGAGAGGAATGAGGCTTTCTGTTGTTGTTATATGTTTTGAAAAATATGAACTGTGTGTTGTTCATAAACTAGTATATAATTAACTAACATAAAATGTTTTATCAGCACTCAAACGGTCAGTGGACAGTAGGAAAACTACAACATAAGGTATGGTGACACACCATGGTTTGGGGGAAATCTCCCACAACAGAGAAGAGGAATTTGATCAGAGGAGGGTTGTGGAAACCCCTCCAAATTTGGCTGAAACTGTAAGAATCCTCAAGGTAGAATTACAAATTTGTAAGACTGACAATGAAAGTCTGATAAAATAACATGAAAAGAAAATTGATATTAATGTAGTCCTACTACAAATCCTATCAGATATACAAAGACATTTTCAATATGGACCAACAACCATTCATGTGGACAGACATCATACTAAGAAAACCCAAAGTCCACCTGAGATACGAAATAATGGTCCTAAAAATGGTCACACAAGGAGAAGCACCTCAAAGAAGTCCCAACATGAAGCCAAGAGACACTCATCAGAAGAATCCTCTGGTGAGGAAACTGACAAATCCAAGGAATCTTTTAGTAGCAAAACTAGTTCACATTCCCAGAGGAGAAGAAAGAAGAGGAAACATTCCAAGATCCATGACCCTGAAGAGTTTAAGAAATCCAAACCACCCACTTTCGATGAATAAATTAAGAAGGGGGAAGAAGCATAAGTTTGCTTGGCTTGGCTTGAAGAAATGCTTTAGAGTCCATGACTATTCTGAAAACTTAAAGGCTCGAATAGTCATTTTCAACCTGAATGGAAAGGCCTCCATCTGGTGGGACGACCGTAGGAATGTGAAAGGAATCCATGAGAAGGACTTGTCATGGAAACAATTTGAGAAATGCTTCAAGAAGAAGTATCTGTCAGAGAAATACTTTGATGGGAAGACCAAGGAGTTCTATGAACTCAAGTTAGGACAACTCACAATAGATGAATATATCAACAAATTTCTTGAGATGGTAAGGTGTGTTCCCTACATAAAGGATGAAAAAGTAAATATGCAACGATTTATTAGTGGATTACCTCAGTCCTTCCGAGACATAATTGAGTTTGATGAGCCAAAGAATTTAGAAGACACTATCCAGAAGGCAAGGTATTGCTATGAGAAATTCAAGAATAAGACAGAACCTCATGAGAATTGGAAGAAGAAAATTAGTTCAGGATTCAAGAAGAAGGGGTTTAAACCCTCAAGATTTAAGAACCATGGGAAAGGTTCTAAGATGAGCCTTCCTAATAAAAGTGTATATCAGAAAAATTTCCCATCTCAGAGTGGAAATAACCCCTTCGGATAAGCCTCAGGTAAGACTGAAGACACAAAGAAAGAACCCTTGAAATGTTGGGGTTGTGGAGGAGAACATTTACTGAGGAACTTTCCACATAAGAAACAGAACAATAGAAGGGTCTAAAATGTCCAAGAGGATATCATAGTCAATGATGTGTCTAGGAGCATGCCACAAATTTATGCAGCCTTGGATAATAGACAAGATGACCACCAAGCTTCAGTGGTGGATATGGAAGGTATGATTGACAACCATCTAGTTTCCATTTTAATTGAACCTGGTTCTAATTTGAGTTATGTTTCCCCTCAAACTGTTGATAAATGTAAATTGTAGCAAGTTAAACATGTTAAATCATGGATGGTACAACTAGCCACTGGAACCAAAAGAAAAGTAACAACGATCATACCGGCATGCCAATTCATTATGAATGGATTGCCCACCCAAGAAACCCTAAACATACTCCCTTTGGATCTTATGACCTTTTGACTGGCATGGACAGGTTGGATGCCCATAAAACAAAGTTGGATTGTTACAATAAAACTTTGGAGTGTGAAGATGAATAAGGGAGAAAGATAACCCTACAAGGGATTCAAAATCATGTCTCAGTGAGACAAATATCATCCCTTCAAGTGAAAAAGTATTTCAGAAAAGGATGTCCTTTGTATGCAATACAAGTGTTGAACTCTGTGGAGAACAATAAACCAATCCTAGAGGACCATCCCATATTAAGAGAGTATAAATATGTGTTTCCAGAAGAGGTACCAGGTCTACCTCCAAAAAGAGATATTGACTTTTCAATAGAACTTGTACTAGGAGCAGTGTCAGTGTCTAGAACACCCTATAGAATGAGTACACCAGAGGTGGTTGAGCTCAAAATAAAGCTAAAGGAGATGATGAACAAAGGCTATGTTTGACCTAGTGTGTCTCCATGGGGAGAACTAGCCTTGCTTGTGAAAAAGAAGGATGGAACACTCAGGTTGTGCATAGACTATAGACAACTCAATAAGATGACCATTAAGAATAAGTATCCCTTTCCAGGGATTGATGACTTTTTGACCAATTAAGGGGTGCTACAATTTTATCCAAGATTGACTTGAAGTCTGGATACCATTAGGTCTGAATTAAGGATGAAGACGTCCACAAAAGATCCTTTAGGACAAGATATGGTCACTATGAATTTGTGGTGGTGCCATTTGGGCTTACCAATGCACCAACCACTTTTATGTGCTTAATGAATAATGTACTCAATAAGTTCTTGGACATATTTGTATTGATTTTCATTGATTCTATCCTAATCTATCCTAAGAATAGGAGAGAGCATGAAGAACATCTAAATCTAGTGCTTCAAGTGCTAAGAGAACATCAGCTCTATGCTAAGTTTAGTGAGTGTGACTTTTTCCAGAAACAAGTCCATTACTTAGGCCATGTTATTTCTGAAGAAGGAGTGGTAGTTGATCCTAACAAGATAAAATCCATTACGGATTGGCCTACCCCAAAGGATGTATCTAATATCAGATCCTTTATTGGCCTAGTAGGATACTATAGGAGGTTCATAAAGGTATTTTCCAAGATTGGTTTCCCAATCAGCCCCCTTCAGAAAAAGGGAGTTAAATTCATTTGGACATCAGAATGTGAAGAGAGATTCCAAGTGTTGAAATACCTTCTAACCAATGCACCTATGTTGAATATTGCAGACCTAAACAAGGAAGTCCTTTTGTGTATAGAGGCCTGCAAGGAAGGGCTCGAAGGTGTCATTATACAAGAAGGACATGTAATTTTATATTGTTATTGTATAAATCTGTAAGTGCAGACACAAACCGATCTCCCTAGATCCACCTGGATCTAGAACAAAGCAAGACAAAATATGACTCTTTCCCTAGATTCTAACCATTGAATTAAATAGGAGGCAAGAATAAAGCACATACCTTATTATCGCTTCCTTTGGTCTTTGTTTCTCCCGCTTCGCTCCAGTGCTCTCATACAGTCAAGACCAAAACAATACAAACCAACCAAAGTGAAGAAAGCACAATCTATTCAACAGTCAATCTATGTATATGATCAAGGAGTTATACAATAAAGTGGAAATAGCTTTATGGGAAAGGGACATATTACTATATCATATTAATGGAAATTAAAGATTACAACCTGAGCCTTGATGTTGCAAACTTCGTTTCAATGGACCTTGGCTCCGACACACACACTTGCTCACTTGCATGAAGAAGATCAACTCCTTGAGATGAACTTGATGGAGTCTCTTAGTTGTTGTAGCATCAGACCTTCATACAATTCTTTCACCAATTATCCAATGAATCTTGCTTCTCTTTGCTTAACCTTTTCCATGAGAATTCACTCAATATATAGGAGAGAATGAATTGGTTACTTGGATAAGAATGATCCCAAAATATCAGGGAATCCAGTACTAGGATAACCATTCGAATGCCATCTCATCCTTCTAGAAGATTCTCTTCTAGAAGCATCGAGAATTCATCTTTTTCCTTGCTTAAGAAAGAGTTCACATCCTAGTATTTCAACACAGTGTGAACTTCTCACACCCTGGCTTAAGGAAGCATGCGAGAATCATGCATTCTCGCAGGCAAATATACTAGCAGCCTGCGAACAGTCCTAAAAAATGTGATTTCTGGAAAGAGATGAAGGTAACTTTTCTCAGGAGAAAGTTCTAATGAAGAGCCTGAGTACACCATCATCAATACATCATCATGACGACCAAAATAATGGGTAAAAAAATTCCCCCCAAAGTATGAGGTTGGAATCAGTGACAGCCGATAGACTTTGTAAGCTGCATGTGTGTGTCGAGAACCAGGAGCACATCTAATCGGAAACCTGCGAACAACCAAGCATTTGTAGAATATCATATATATCAATTCTGAGGTAGGCATTCCCATACTCAGATCATAGACTAATAACATTATAGACATGGGTCATGGCCACCAATCATACATTGTGGATCCATGTCGTCAAAATATAGCATAGCCACCGGAATACATTGTGGATCCATGTCGTCAAAATATAGCATAGCCACCAGAATACACTGTGGATCTATGCGAGAAATTTCAAATCAAGACAACATAGCCACGAGACATACACAGTGGATCTATGTGTCGCAAAATATACATACTCCATCGCAACCTG
>SNQJ01S0011301.1:66110-79872 GCA_010110895.2 Picea sitchensis | reverse complement strand
AGGGAACTTAGAATGGTATGAATGAGATGGACCTATGTGGGTTCCATGTGACCCTTGACTAATAATTCCCGAAGAGCTTCGGGAGGCCATAACTTGCAATCTAGGGCTCGGATTTGAGCCTGGTAGCAGTGGTTAGAAAGCTATAGTTCAGTAGAAGAGGATGAATACCTCGAAAAGAGGATTTGAGATGATTAAAGTAAGAAAAAAATTGATTCCCCATCCCTAAAAAGGGTACTTATGGGTCGAGTTTATTACAGTTGTAAAACCCTTGAGCATCCTCCATGTCTCTATTTCTCATGTAGGAACTAAAGTATGTTTTTTTGTATCTTGAATTATGTAAGAATGTGCATGCAATAATTGTTGTTAGAATTAAGCACATTACAAAATATTTGTCAATTAGATTACAGGTCATTCTTCATTTTAAATTATGAAAAATATTAATGCATTATTCTCAAGTAGGATTTCTTAAATGCATTCATTTTCTAAACAACTTTCCAACAGCTATCCTCATGTCTCAATCTGAGTTTTGAGTGAATAGTTACAACAATTACAAGTTACAATTTCCACTCTTTCGCTGCTACATAATTCACTTTTATCACTTTTGAAGAAAATATAGTGCCCAAATCAAAATTATGAGTCAACAAATCTCTTCTACTTCTCAATATATTTCCAATGACCATTCATTTTCCCCAATCTGAGCTCTAAGCTAAAATTTATGGTGGCCAAACAGTGAAGGAATATTCATTGGCACGTGCAACATAGTAGCAACGCTCAGCAATCGTTTGATCATTTATTGATTAGATATTCATCATTGATATATATTAATGGATTCATCATGGATCTAAGTAATATCTCGTCTTCATACATTCCATGAACCCACCACCAACACTTAGTTTATTTTATTTTTCCTTCGCGGACTCATGGACTCGCGAACTCGCGGACTCATAAAATTGTAACCTTCTTTCATAAGTCCATCTAAAAAGTCTCAACACTTAACCATTTTTCCACTTCTTCACAGACTCATGGACTCAAAATATCATAACCTTTCTTTCAAAAGTTTGTCTGAAAGTTTCAACACTTAACCATTTTCCACTTCTTAACACTTAAATTTGTGTGAGAAGTCTCAACACTTAACCATTTTTCCAAGATCTTACCGTAGTTTCATGGGACTGATACTTAGCCTGCCACATGGCTCCACACCACCCACCAACTGTCATATCATCCAACATGTACCTTCCACCGTGGAAGTACACGTATTTCTTCTACCACGTCAACCGACACATGGCTTCCACGCCATGCCGACGTCATCGTACAGAAAAATACCCAGATTATTATGATTTGCTTATTTTCAAAATTTCCAAAGAGGCTCAATTCTTCACATTACCCAGGAAATTGTTCTCTCAATTTTACTGCAATAACTTAAATAAACAAGTTGCATACATACTCCAGAAATTAATTATTTGTGTGTTTTTTCTTCATCATTCTGCTAACTCTGCTCATCCAGGCTCAGCATTGAAAACCGGGCTCTGATACCACTTTATAACATACCCAACCAACCAGGTTGGGACATGTCACGTAAAAATATCTCATTATCATCTCTGGTACCGAAATGTAACGTACCTAACCTCCAACCAAGCAAAATTATGTACGGAATACACATAAAAATGAAACTTCTACTGATTAAATAAATTATTTTACTGTTAGTTGATTTCATATAACTTACAACTACAAGTTTATAATAGATTTAGCTATGGTATATAACCATAAAACAGATGCATCTAAAGCATGCTAATAATCGACATGAAATACAACTAAGCCATTCATTATAGCAGCATATAAGTCATTCTCATTCACACAAAGTTCATGCACAACAATAACACATGTAAATAACTCAGTACAAGATAAAACACTTATCTTTAAGAAAGAATTGTGCAATCGGATGCTTGGGATAGACGTTCCACCCAACCATAGACTAATTGTTCCAAATATAAATAGCCAGACACCCCCAAGATGAGGTTAGTAATCCACAAAAGAGGGTGGTCTCTCACAGTCCACTTGCAACTCATAAAGCTCATAACCCAATTGATATTCTCCTACAACTATCATGATATTTCCACTGAATCTCTTCCTCTTGACTTGCCCAACCCAAGGAATGCACCATTCATTTATCAGGGATCACCCAAGGGATATACCATCCATTTATTAGGGATAACCCAAGGTATGTACCATTAATTTATTAGGGTTAACCCAAGGTATGTACCATTTGTTTATCAGGGATATCCCAAGGAATGTGAAATTTGTTTATTAGGGTCTCTCTGGCACAGGTAACTAGGAATCTCTCAGTTGGGAACTCAATGGAACTTGTTTTAGGAAAACTATCAACAAACCAATAAAAACACTTGATGTTTAGTGAAACTCACACAGGAGTTCACTCTTCAAGCCTAACAACCCGACTCTTCAATTTTCCAGCTCCAATTTGCTTCAGTTACGCTCCAGTATTCACCCTCCATGGTTGCACCAACTCCAAGCTCTCTTTCTTGCTTTCTCTCATTTTTCCTCATGCACACTAAAAAACTTCCCCTTCCAACCCATGTGAATTTCCTCTCTTGTGCCTTTCCTTTCTTGACTCACACTCTTCCCCAAGTTGATTTTGCTCAATCCTCATGTGTGCAATAACTCTTGGATGTGACCACGCACACCCATCCTCTTACATCTATTCAATGATTGGCTTTGGAAACACTCAATTAGAAGGATGTGATCACTCACACCCACCCTCTTACATGTATTCAATGATTGGCTTTGGGAACACTCAATTAGAAATCTGAAGGTTCATATACAATTGACAAGTTTAGGAAAATGGGTTAAATTGATATACATGGGTAATTCCCACTTTGACCCCTCTTGGCCATTATTCTAGACACTTCTCTCTCTTGTGGACTAATTCAACCCTCATCTCTTTTCCATGTCCCCTTAGCAGTTGGAATCACATTTTTATTATTAAAACATTGAAATACAATTTTCATATTACATCGCTTGGTCGTAGCCACATATTATATCCACATAAGCATTAATAAAGTTGGGGATTATAATGGGGATGTTACAACACTCGTTTTTTGGGAGAACATATATCACTTTGTATGTGTACATAATATTCTCATTTCCCATGGGGGGCAGTAGACCACCTACTACATGGAGAACAATAACAATTGTAAATCAATTTCTAACAATTTATAAATGTATGTTTCTTTATCCTACATATTCATGTGTATTAAAATATATTTATTGTTTGGAACATAATGAAAATTACTTAGAAAAAGTGATAATGCACAAATTGTTTAATAAATCATTAATTGATTTATTCATTTATTAACATTTATTTATTTATTTCATTAATTTATTTGTTTATTAAATAACATTTTTAATGAAAAAAATTCTTTGTAATGCAACATAAGCTAAAAAAATGTGATGCAAAATTGCAATACAAATTATGAAAAATGATTTGTAAATTGCAACAAACAAAAAAATGATCCAAGTGACATTTCAATGCACGATTTTGGCACAAATACCCATTTTGATGCACGACCATGACGTAAAAATGATGCGAGGTCCAACAGCCCCAATTGCGTTGAATTTTGCATCATACCTTCAAAATTAAAAAACAAACAAACAAATAAGGGAAGAAACACAAATTTCAATGCTAGGACATTGTGTTGTAGTAGTGCATGTAAAGCATTCTCAATTTTGTTACATGTCTAGAGGAACTGAAGTGGTTATAATCACTATGAACTATCAATTATGCCCCTAGTAGATAGTGTTATGATCATTTAATTGCTCACACCTAAGCATTCATCTTGCAATCATAAACAAAATAGTTCAAAATTGCACATGAGAGGGTTTCAAAATAGTATGTTAAAAATATTTTGTCATACAATATGATTGTACCCTTTGCATGTCCCGAAGCATTAAAGTCTATCTCAAATCCTTGTTAAATATATAATATATAGAGAGAGAGAGAGATAGGGGAAATAGTTACCTTATGCTTGATGGCGTTAGACTTTGCATGTTGTGCTACTCCAAAGTTAAATAGACTTTAGGGGAATTTTGAGGTAAAAAATGGGTCTCAAAATAAAAAGTGTACTATCAAAATCAAGTTTAAAAGAACCAATATGATTCAAGATGATGATGTCACATAAGGGTAAATATTTTTGGAGGGAAAGGAAGAAAACTACTTTTTTAAATCATGTTTTCGACTTATCTCTCGAATTTCAAGTGTAGGCACTCGTTGGATGTGGAATTAAATTTCACATCCAACAAGTGACTACACTTGAAATTTGAGTAAACCTATAAGGATATAAGTCGAAAATATGATTAAAAAAAGAAGTTCTCTTTCTTTCCTTTCTAAAATTCATAACTTTTATTTTATTAATTTAACTACTATTTTATTATTTTGCTTAGAAAACCCATTTTAGACCTCAAATTTCCCCTAATAACCTCGTCCTCCCTTAAAAAATTGAGTGGATGTGCAATGTTGATTAAATGAGAAACTAATTTGCACAAATAGTTTCCCATTCCCATAATATTGTGCAACCATACAAGTTTTGTGGTGTATCCTTATTAGTTATGATTCCAAATCTTAGTTGGATCAATGTTCATTGCTACAAATTTTCCTCCCATGTTTTTGCGAACATTGAGATTCATCTTAATAGACAATGGAAAAAGAATACAAATATGGTTTATATACTTCATTCATAAACTGCATAAAATTTGTGGGGGCATTAGTAATACCAAACATTATTACCAACTAGACGAGTCTTAAAGGATATCTACCCAGAGACCTTCCTCATTCCTCTTAATGAGGATTTGTTTGTAGATTTTGACTTGGTATTACGGAAATACTTATCTCCCTGCAATTCAGCTAACATATCGCCAATACAGGGCATGGATATGGGATTTAAATAGTTATTTTGTTTAGAACCTAATAATCCATACGCATTATCCACATACCATCCTTATTTAAAACCAACATTATCATCAAACGACATGGAGAACTAAGAATTTTTTTTATGTTTCCAATAATTATTGGATTTGTTTCTTAATTTCTTCATTCACCACGAGTGAACTTATTCTACATGATAGAACTATGCCTTGCTACAAACCAACGTTTCTATGACACACGTCATAAGCATGCAGTTAAAATTTTAGAATTAAAATTGGTTGAGCTCATTCAACTGTATCATTTCTATCTTGGTAGTTATCCCTATTCCATCAATTATCTTTGGTGTATCATAACCCTCGAGACTTTTTGCAAGTATTGGAATTATGACCTCTTCTCTTTGTTGTATCATAGACATATATTGCTAACCCTTAAGATTGAATTACGACCTCATATTATTCTATCATTCACAATATAAGTATCATGAATTTTCCCAAGGCATTAATGAATCATTGGATTTCATTGTGGAAACTAACACTAGTGGAGTTGAACCTTTTTGTGAAGCCATTACATAGGCTTCTCCCCCATCAACTAGTTGATGTTGCATTTTGTGCCTTTCGTAGACAATATTTTTATCCCAGAGATAGGTATTACAAAAAGTTACACCATGCATATCTAGACACCTCAATGAAAACTTTCCATAACAAGTTTTTAGATATCACAAATCTTACCTTGCATTTGTGTTTGAAGCACAAATTCTTGTTTTTAAGAGAAAACCCAATGAGTAGGATTCAACATATAATATCGTGAAAAGTATATGTTCCTTCACAACCACTTCAAAAATTAAATCTCAATGATTACCAATGTCTAAATTTGTGATGGCTAATTACTTTTTAATTTGAATATTGTTTAAAAAAACATCTCCCACTTTATTTGGCTAGAATGAACTATGGACATAGAGGAAATTCCTTTATTCACAAAGTTTGGTAGCAATACTTATCTTTCCATACTCTAGTGTTTTTTTTCCAAAGAAAAAAAGCATAAATTTTATTCATAAAGAGAAAATTTACATTCTGAAGAATGCATGAGAAGTCATGCATTTAGTTTGGCTAGTCTCTATCAACAAACCATTATGTCCTAAGCAAGCCACGAAAATTCAACATCTAAAAGAAAATAAAACACAATCATAAGATCGTGGGGAGGCAGAAACAACCATGCATAGAAAAAAGAGGGACCGAAAGAACCCCATCACATAACCACAAGTGCATACCCAAGAAGCAACCCCAAAACCTTGTCAAGAGAAAGCATCGAACGGAAATCCCCAAAGGAGCCCCAGAAGTCAAATGGACTAGGTTAGAGAGGCATACAACCTCCTAGAGAAAGGAGGGAAAACAAAACCCTGAAAACCAGCACAAAAACCTGAACACGTCACCACCTCCTTAGCACCAGAGATGAGGCTCTGAGTATACATCAAACCCTGAACAACCCAGCATTGGAAAGGGGAAAAAACAAAAGAAACATGAAAAAGGCCACAGAGGAGAGAGACCGACTCAAAAGAGAATACACCAACAATGAAAGAAAACTCTGCCAATACTACTAGAACACCAATAGAAGCACGATCAAAGGTAGAGGGAAAGGGAACGAGACACCATGGAATGCCCCGTCCACTCGCCCAATAAATCCCACCAACGACATCAGCTCGGAAAAATAAAAGAGCAACCAGCAGATCATGGGAAATGGTTGCATTGAGTCACAACCTTGAGGAAGAAGGAGAGAGAGGTCAATCCACACCACCAAGAGATCGACGATAGGAATACAACTCCAGACGATATCCAAATCGGCACCTGCAAATGACCATGCAAACAGATAGCAACGGCCAAGAGAAACCCTAGCCGTAGAGACAGAAGTTTTGAGCCAATTTAAGACAATCTATCATCTTCCCATACTCTAGTTACATAGACTTTGGCCTATTATTTGGATTCAACTTCCAAGATTCCTCATTGTGATGTCCCCTTGTTTTTTATATAGTGGCATAATGGAACTTTATTTTTTTAACCATTTTCATATTTTTCATCCTCCCTTAGAAATTTTGGAATCACCTTTGTATTATATATTGCTACTAAAGGTCTTCTATGCACCCTTATTTGGTGTGTCCTTCCAAAAACTTCAAGACAACAATTATGCTAGTTGGACTCTACAAATTTATGCATTTACCCTTTGTAGACAACTTTATCCATTCACCCTTTGCTTTGAATAACATAATTTTACAAAGGGCATATCCAAGTGTCATAATGGTGAACATCTTAAATTCCTAATGGATTGGTTTCTTCGTCACCCACATGGATTTTTAATTAATAACTCCAAATCGAATGATAAAATGGGTAAGCTCTTGGAAGTAGGCATCTATTGATTGGTTGTATTTCTAAAACAGGTATTATAGTTGCATCTATTGCTCCTTCATAGAGTTAGCATGGTAGATATTGTCCTTGGCAATAATTTTAAACTCATCCCACATAACATTCTTAGTGGTTCAAATATTTTGTTAATATTCATCATTGTTGCAAAATAGATGACAAAGTTATGAATCGAATCTTCCCAAGTTTCCATTAAAAACCTGAAATCCATGCTCCTCAATTGTGATCAAGGCCCACATCAAGGCCGAAGACTTTATCATTGCATGGTATAGGTTAAAGGTATGTTGCCCCTATGGATCCCTCACCTCCTTCATCCAAGATCAAATCATTATCTCTCGAGGAATTCCACAAACAAAGTGTCTCGAAAATTGTATTACTTATGCATATAACCTTGTATTCATGAACATATATATCAATGAGGAATTTCAACAAGGTAATTTTATTACATCATGGAGCACCTTGGGGATGAATTTTTGGGGATGAATTTTTGAGGTCTCTCCAAGGGTGCCATTATTCTTTGATTAACAACAGAAATTCATATAAAATTATTCATCATCAGGTCCATATTGAGATATTAAGTGCTCTCACATGCCTTGTATCAAGAAGCATGACTAATGATGGCATTCCAAGGCCATTTAATCAAATGGACAACTACTAAATGAAGAAACGTGACTATAACAAGAAATCGCATGCACAACACATTAAGCTCGAAACCATATCTCCTCAACAACCCCATAGTCTAAAAGTAAGGTTGCAAAAAAGATCTAAATTATTTTTCTTAGAAAAAAATCACATAGTATGTTTTAAGTGAATTCAACTTTTCCTTTATGCCTCAATATTATACAAATATGTAAATATTTAAGAATTTCTATTTTGTTTTTGAAACATTCAACCTGGATGGATGTTTAATAAACGAGGTATATCCATGAGTCAAGCGGTAAAACAACCCCTCACAAGCAGATCAAGATTAATATACCAATGCATTGTAGTTCAAAATCTTGAAGTACTCCATGGCCCTTTCCAACATGGCCACTTGATGCAATATATTAATGCAAAGGAAAATAATTTACATGAGGTTCTCATAGTATCCTAACATCTCCCCTTAAGAACAACTTGGGATAGGATTGAAGGGATTTACAAAGGTGAAATAATAGGGGAAGGAAGGGAACATTTAGACCTATCTATAATGACGACTTCCTGAATTCCTAACATAGGTTGAAGTTTGGAAAATTTTGCTTACAGAGACTTTGTGAAAATGTTTGGAAATTAATCATCTATATTGCTTCTGTGAGAGACTTTGTGAAAATGTTTGGAAATTAATCATCTATAGGGAAATAATGAACTTCAAGAATGTGATACCGAAAAATCTTTCGGATGAATTTCATGTGTAGATCAATGTGTTTGTCACATTGATGTTGAACTAAATCATTGGTGAGATAAATGGCACTTTGATTATCGCACCAAAGTGTGTTCAAATGTTGGTGTTGGAATCCAAACTCTAAAATGACATGTCGAAGTGAAAGGGTTTCTTGAATTACATGACTACTTCTCAATATTTTACTTTTGCTAAAGAAAGAGAAAGAGCATGTTGCTTTTTACAAGCCCAAGTGACAGTTCTAAAACCAAGACTAAAAACATAACCTACAGTAGACTTCCAAGCATCAAGGTCACCAACCCATTTGGAATCAGTGAAACCTACCAACAAAGGGATCACCTCTGAACTGCAATATATCTTAAACTAAATTGTACCTTGGATATACCAAAGTATCATTTTTTCTACTTTCCAATGGCTCTCATGGGGTGTTATCATATACCATGCAACAAGACCAATATAAAAGGAAATGTCAATATGGGTATGAATCAAATACAAAATGATACCAACTAAATAATGGTACAAAATGTCATCTTCTTTGGGTGTAGTACAAGTGGCAGTAAGTTTGACTCTAGACTGGAAGGGAGATGAGGTTTGTGTTGACTCAAGATCTCGTCACCTGTTATTAAAATACTGCAATTGATTGCAAGGCTTGCCTCTATATTTACAATATAATATTAATAGGTGGGGTCCCCTATAAGAAAACATATCAATGGTCATTTTCAAACATTCTCCCTCAATTCATTTGCATATCTACATGTCATTGATATGATGATTTCAAGCATGAAGCTTCAAAATTATGCTATGTTGATTCACATTTCTTATGGTGTTTAACATGATTAGATGATGAAAAGGGCTTGTTGCACTTTAGTTTGTTGCATGTTGATAATGTAATTCTATTTATTACTTAGCATTATGACAATATTAAGCAAGGAACCTAAAAAAATTGCAAAGACTATGCTATGTTATATGATTATATCCACATTGAAAATAGAGTTACTTCTAAAGCTATGACCTTCATTGCATATTCATTCTGTTTTGATATCTTATGTGGTATGGAGCATTGATATACCTATTGTATGACGTTACATCAAAAAACAAATTGGTGATATATGGATACCTATACAATGGTATGTGGAATATATTTACAAGGTATGGTCACTAGAAAGTTATAAGGCATATAAGAGGTGACCTATCTTAATAGATATAAGCATTTATTAAATGTTAGAAGTTGCATTGTTTTGAAAAGGTAAATTATTTAAATATTGGGTTTTTACATAGCACATTATATGTGGTTTGTAATAGAATTGCCTATGATTATGATTGAAAATATATGCAAACAAAATAATCCCTAGCTTATTCGCATGAGTATACACACAAATTTGATAAGTTATGATAGTGAACTGACAAGGTTGATGGTAATAAATAAAAGGAATTCGAGGTTGAAGTAGTGCATGATTATGAGTTGACATGACATATGGTATGTAATATCCCTAGGCCGAACCCAATTGTAAATGTAAATGAAAATGTACTTAAGTTGGTGAGCTATTTGATATCATTTTTGTATGCACCTTCCATGGAATAGTGCGCACATGTACTACGCAGTAAAATGATGAAGTGTGCACATTCCAGGATACCGCACGCAACAAACTTAAGTGTGTGTGATTTTGAGGCCGAGGAGTATTTGTGTATATGTTGTGTTTTATAGGCTGGTGAGCCGGTTTATTATAAGAGAGAAGGCTTATGTGATGATTAGGTTGAAGAGACTAGATGTTAAAGGTCAGTGAGCCTATTTTTGTATATGTCTCATCATTAATATAAAATACATCGTTGTGCGCAGATCGACCATGATAAAAGAGTATGGGGGACTAAACTCCACTAGTTAGGGAAAGGGGGGTATAAAAGTTAAGGAAAAGGGCTAAGCTAGGGAGCTTAAGCCAAAATGGAATATTATATTAATATTCCTTAAAGTATAAAGTATGAATAATTATTTTATCCTAAGTTCTAAGGATGGGGACAAGTGGGCCAAAGTAGCTCCCAACATAACAAGTGTCAAGTTGGGAACATGCATACATATAGTTTGGACTTAGTTCATTTTCCCATCATTCATTCCATCATTGGATCATCATTCACTCACTCATTGAGTTGTCCTCAGTATCTTTCTGTTATTGTCACTGTACCAGTACCATATATGTACCCATACCTACTGTGTACCTGGTTATCTTGGAAGTTGGACTGAAGAAGCGGGTTTTCGGGCCCGTGGGATACTGAAGAGGCGGGTTGTCAGGCCCGTGAGAAATTTCTCTCTAGGTGAGAGAATTGTTGGGAATTGATTTCTCAAAGGTGGTAAACTAAAACTACAGGGCTCTGAGACTTCCTGTCCGACCTATTACTAAAGCCCCAGAAAGGAAGTGGGGTAGTCGAGGAAGTGTTTAGCAGAGAAGGGGCGCACTTCCTAGGGTGGGAAAGGCAGGTGGGGAATGAGGGACTTTAGGCTGTTATTTTGAGTGGCACTTGTGATGGAGTCTTTCCTATTGTCTGAGATACATCAACCAGGTTAGGAATCCATTTACCCGGGTGGAGTTTAATCCCATCTCGAGGGTGACCCGTTGTTGAGAGTGATGAGAAGTGTGGTCTAAGGCTAGGAGGTTTGTGGAAGGTCTGCACGCAGTTGGTGATATTCTTACCAAGATAAGTTTCAATTGTGTGATAAATTACATGTTGCATTATTATTTACGTGTTTATTTTTATGCGTTTATCCTATGTGTGGTTTATAACTATCTTTATATTTATGGGTATTGTTTGTCTATGGTACATGTATATGTTATTGTTATTTTCGTATGAACCTGTGCATTTACATAATGTATTTTCCTGTTTTTAGTTTTATATATATAGAGTTCCACAAGAGTTTATGTGTGTATATGTTTTAGTTTGCATACAGTTCAAAAATGTTTACGTGGCATAGCCCAGTTGGACATTGGGGATGTTACAATATGGTATCAAAGCTTCAGTTTTCAACATCGAGCCTGGTTGGGCAGAGCAAGTTGAGTTGAAGTGAAATTTCACAAAGGATTGATTTTGAAGTGGCCAAATTTCAAGTAACAGAGCGTCCATGGTAAAAATTAGAAGCCATTGCGTGGAATTGTGAAAAAGCCCCAATTTATGTTGTTAAATTCATGAGAAAATTGAGAAATTTGGCCAAGTGGTGAAATATTCTTGATTAAATATCTATTCTAGAAAATTCAAACCTGGAATTGGTCGAATTTGAAGTTACAGTGAGGCTATGGCAAATGGAGCGATATTAGTTGATTAAAATTCTCAAATTGTGAATAGAGTGTGGGAAAAACTCATTCCAGAAATGTCAACCCACAACGATTTATTGTTGCAGAGGTTGAATTGGTGTTATCGAGGTGAAATTGAACAAATTTCATAGTTGTAGAATGACTACGGTAAAAATTGGGAAAAAGTTAGGCAAAAGCCCCAACTTCTGCAGTGGAATTCATGAGGAAATTATGTGCATAAAAATGAATGGGTGCAGGTGGGCGCACTACAAATGCATGATGCGCAATGAAAATCTTGTGATATGTAGAAAAATATTGGTTTGTGGGTGCATGTGCTAAAATTTGGCATTGCATGGAAACATATTGGCATGTTGGTGCGCGCACTAAAATTTGGCGTTGCGCGGAGAAATCTTGGTGTGCAGATGCACGCACTAAAATTTGGTATTGCGCGGAGAAATGTTGTTGTGCGAGTGCACGCGTTAAAATTTGGCACTGCATGGAAAAATATTGGTGTGCTGGTGTGTGCACTAAAATTTGGCGTTGCGCGGAAAAATATTGGCGTGCGGTTGCGCACGCTAAAAATTGGCGTCGCGTGGAAAAATATGGTGCGCGGGTGGGCACACTAAATTTAGCATTGTGCAGTGCAGATTGAGGGTGCATGTGTAATATTGGCACGTGCGATGTGCAGACGCATAATAATGGCGCACGTGGTGTGCGCAGCATTGGCAGAGCACAAAGAAAAAATTTTGGTGCACGTGCAATGTGGGTATATGATGTAGGAGCATCATTAGCAAGCACACGTGGAGAGACAACTTAGTGCCTTAATGTTCCTTTGAATCATTTTGGAATATGAAACACTGGCATTTCCTGCAAATCTTTTTTGAACTGATTGAAAACTGAAGAAGATCAAAACGCTCGGGATTGAATGATCACGAGTGATCTGGGAGTTTCACTCCTAGACTTTAATGTAATGGTGCTTAAGGGGTAGTTAGCTTCTTTCGAGAAGATAGGTAGTCAGGGGGAACCCTAGGAACCTTCCCATATATGTAGATGCATGGTATGCCCAAATGAGGTTGTTGGAGGAGTATTGTTTGTTAAGAACCAAAGACTGAATACAAAAGCACCACAACAGATATACAAGAACACTATGAAAAATCTCTTTTATTACTATCAAACCTTTAGGGTAGGGAAACACCATACAATGGATCCTATTATGGAAGGGATCCTCTCATGTTCACTTTCCTCCTTGAGAGGGCATCCTCCTATTGAGCTACCACTCACAATACAATAATTCTCTTCATGTCCCATTACATTGCTTGAACCCCTTTATATAGTGCTACCATCACCTAAGAACATTCTAGAGATGAATCTTCTAGAAGTAGTTGCCTCTTCGAGGGGGCATCTTCATATTGAGCTACAACTCACAATAAAATACTTATCTTCATGTCCCATTACATTGCTTGAACCCTTTATATAGTGCTACCATCACCTAAGAACATTCTATAGAATGTTCTAGAAGGCCCACTACCATCACCTAAGAACACCACAACTCACTATAATAAGGCCCACTACCATCACCTAAGAACATTCTAAAATTAGAACCTTCTAAGAAGTCCTCTTACATTTACTATATATAACTACCCATTTATTATATCTAACTACCATAGTGGGCCTTATTTAATAATATAGTGGACCTAGTCCACCTTACATTGAATGGCCTCCACTATTATCACTATGGGCCCTCTGGGCCCCCCCACTACCT
>SNQJ01S0011301.1:36744-58045 GCA_010110895.2 Picea sitchensis | reverse complement strand
TCATTTGGAGATGACTCATCTGCCAAAATACTTGGAGAAGGTGTAGTAGAGCTTGGAACAAAAAATGTAAAAGCAAATAATGTTCTATTGGTTGAAGACTTGAATCATAATCTACTCAGTGTTAGTAAAATGTGTGATCAAGGATACACTCTTACGTTCGATTCCCGAAAATGTAAAATCAGAGAAAATAACTTAGGAATATTGGTTGCAACTACAACAAGAAGACTGAACAACATATACATCTTAGACATGAAGAAGAGAGAGAAGACAGAAGCCACACAAAAGGATTCTAAGGAAGAAAAAATCCCAATGACCAAAAATAAGGATGAAGTATTATTGAGTGCCACATATTCAGGGGGGGCAGCCCCAAAGAAGAGATTTACATTTTTCCATTAAACTCAGGGGGAGTAGCCCTAACCTTTTCCATTGATGTCAAAGGGGGAGAGAAATTGGGATCATGATGATATGGGTAGCATGAGTGTTGCCATCAATGACAAAGGGGGACATTGTTGGAAGATTGGTTGTTGTCATTGATGTCAACCCTAGTCATGGGTTTTGGACCGCAAGATTGATGAAGATATTTGGACATGAAGGAAAATGCACATGCATATACAACACCTATGGATTGATAGTATACATCATGTTGTTTCCAGTGGTATGTGTCACGTCACGTGGATCCTCATGGTTGAGAGGAAATGAATTTTTGAAGATGACAAAGTGGGTACAGAAGATGACAAGTGAATTGAAGAAGGAAGTACATGTAAACTGAAGATAGAGAAAAGAATTACAAAATAAAAGTGTCAATTCATTTCTTCAAAAGGAAGTGACATAAATGAGTGTAAATAAACATCATTATACATTCGAACTTTGATACAAGTTGAATTTCATAGGAAATCGAGATAAAAGGCTGCAATTTCAAGGGAGGATGAAGTATTTTGTTGATGTGTTCTAAAAGAGGTATGTTATTTTGGTCATCTTACATTTTTTCTATAACTTTTTTTATAGAACGATTGAGATGGTGAAATAAGCTATGGTATTGAGAAGACATATCAAAGTACCTCAGGTAAAAAGTTGACTCTTGATTAGCTATATTATGGAGACTACACTCTGTGAAAGATAGGGTTGTATTAACTGAGCTAGTCAATAAGCAGTGTTGCAGGTAAATGATCACTGCTTCTTCTTCATCCAAATAGAAGTGGAACCATTCATTGGAAGAATCTGGAGTTTCTTTTGTCTACGAGTTTGAGAATCCAGGATGTTAATTATTGAGAGCAGGGAATTCTATGCAAGTTCACTATCACAGATAGACCAAAATTGAATAAAATCACAATTCTTCTATAACCTCTTTTAGGAGGATTCAAGGAGTGAAAGTGGAGGAGGAGTTCAAATACATGGCAATAACTATCTGGAGGATCAGAGTACCAAGAATTGAAGAATTGCAAAATTGAAGAAGTCTCGAGGAAACATTACTTCAGGTTCTATGTGATGATTGGTTGATGGTGATGATTTAATGTAAAGTTTTATTATCTCTCATATATTCTTAGGTGGAAGGAAGAGCTGAGGATGGAAGTTACAACTCTCTCTTGATATTGGAGGATTGCTTATCATACTGTAGTTTTATCCCTCCTTTACATTTGGAAGTTGTATATACCTTTGGAAGTCATTACTTCCATGAACAATAACTATTGATTATTTCATATACTGTGCATGGTGTATTTGAATTGTATTGGTGTAACTCTTATATGTATTGATTGTTCATTGAATATAGTTGAATGGTTTAAGTATAAGTTGAAAAAAGTTTTTAAATTGTACTGATACTGATCACCCCCCCTCATTATCAACAACATGAGCATCATCAATAATCACACGTGGAGAGACAACTCGGCACTTTAATGCCCCTTTGAATCATTTCAAAATATGCTGGCTCTTGGTGTTTCCACAAATATTTTGGCAGTCAGCTGAATAAGATCCATGATTCAATGATCATGAGTGATTTGGGAGTTCCTCCTAAACTTTAATGTAATGGTGCTTAAGGGGTAGTTAGATTCTTTCAAGAAGATAGATATTCGGGGGGAACCCTACGAACCTTCTGGGATATGTATATGCATGAGTACATTCCCAAATGAGGGTGTAGGATGTGTATTGTTACTGAATAGGAGGTTGTTGCAAGTTATTTAGAAATCCTTAGAGGAGGAAATAGGAGATAGAACAGTTCTTTGAGGGATATTGAGAGAGATGAGACTCTGGTATAGTCCCGACCCTACATATGAAACACTGGTGTTTCCTGCAAATATTTTTTGACCTGATCAAAAACTGAATAAGATCAAAACGCTCAGGATTCAATGATCATGAGTGATTTGGGAGTTTCACTCCTAGACTTTAATGTAATGGTGCTTAAGGGGTAGTTAGATTCTTTCGAGAAGATAGGTAGTCGGGGGGAACCCTAGGAACCTGTATATGTAGATGCATGGTATTCCCAAATGAGGTTGTTGGAGTAGTATTGTTACTGAATAGGAGGTAGTTTCAAGTTAGTTAGAAATCCTTAGAGGAGGAAATAGGAGATAGAATACTTCTTTGAGAGAGATTGAGAGAGTTGAGACTCTGTTATAGTCCAGCCTACACATATTGTAATCAGACATTCATCTTAATAGAAAGAAAGCAGTTTTTCCTGCATATGAGTTTTATGTGTGTTTATGTGTATTTGATAAATGTTATCATTGTATGTTTCATGAATGTATGTTGTAGATGTATGATAGGTTTCCATCTACAGTAGGAAGATAGACTTATCTGTCTTCATTGAGTTTGAAATATTGTTTCAGGTTCTTGGGTTGTGCAAGGAGTGCACAACAGAACATTGGAGGTTTTGTAGCCAACGCAAGGAGTATGCATCTGAACTCTGTGGATTCAAAAAAGAATGTGCCAGGAGGGTGCACCAGAGTGATAACAACTCAAATAGGAACCTCAAGGTTATTGAATACCTTGGAGGAGAAAATGTGCAGAGGAGTCACAAAAAGACAAAGTTACTGAACACTATGTAAGAAAGAGCTATGCAAGGTGTGCATTGAGCAGGATTTTTCCAGGAGGGCATGAAGAATTCATTTCAAAGGAAGTGGAAGGGCCAAGATACTTTTGAGTTCTGAGTCAGTTAAAAAGATCATAAGAGATAGATCAAAGAATGAGAAGGAGATGGACTTGTAGATGCATGATAGGTTTCCATCTGCGGTAGGAAGATAGACCTATCTGTCTTCTTTGAGTTTGAAATATTATTCTGGGTTCTTGGTTTGTGCAAGGAGTGCACAACAGAACATTGGAGGTTTTGTATCCAGCCCAAGGAGTGTGCATATGAACTCTATGGATTCAGAAAAGAAATTTCCAGGAGGGCGCACCAGAGTGATAACAAATCAAAGAGGAACCTCAAGGTTACTGAATACCTTGGAGGAGGAACTGTGCAGAGGAGGCGCAGAGAGACAGAGCTACTGAACTCTTCGTAAGAAAGAGATATGCAAGGTGCGCATGGAGAAGGAGGTTTCTAGGAGGGCACAAAGAATTCCTTTGAAAGGAAGTGGAAAGGTCGAGACCCTTTGGAGTTCTGAGTCAGTTAAAAATCTCAGAAGAGATAGAGAAAAGAGTGAGCAGGATATGGACTTATTCCAAGCCCCAAAGCTCAGGAGGAGAAGCACAAATCGAGACCCAAGCATTTGGGCTTATAGCAGAAGGTTCAGAGGTCGAAACCTTTGAAAACTTACAAAATTTTCCCAAGTCTGGGAGAAAGAAGAAGCTTAAAAGGAGGAGCAACATCAACCGTCAGATCAGCTACAGGAAGAGATCTGGACCATTCGATCTACATCCAAACAAAAAAAGGAGAGCGTTGAAGAGGAAACAGATCCCAATCATCAGATCTGAGCATGAGGTCTCGTCGCTGTCAGATCTGGGAGGGTCGCATGGAGTATAACAGTGGAAGTCCTTCAGACTTCGCATATTCGGGAATATCAGAATGCAGAAGAGCGTGGGTGACTGAGGTTCTGAAGCCCCAAAGTGAACAGGCACCGTCCATCATCCAAGGTGACAGGTGGTAGAAGATCTAAGACTTCGGAGTGAAAGTACTTTGGAATTTCTCAGACAAGTAGAAAGCGAAAGCCTCAAAGAGCCGAAGGCCAAAGAATATCATGGTGACTGATCGTGAGGGGGGTACATGTCAACAGCTCTGAGCCTTTAGGTGAAAGCACTCCGGGAGGAATGAGTGCGAAGGAGTTTGAAAATTATGAACCCTGCAGAGCCGAAGTAAATCTGGACCGTCAGATCCAGAAGGACACGCATCGATGGATCGTGAGCTCCAGGTGAAAGCTAAGGTAGAGTGTTTAAACTCCCGAAGCCCAAATAGTTGAAGTAGATGGGAGTCGTTGATCTGCGGGAGGACATGTGTTGTTAGATCGTGGACTCCGGGTAAAATGCTCCAGGAGAAATAGAGCATGGACAAGTTGAGACTTTCGAAGGTCGAAGTCCCGAAGAGGACCAAGGTCATTTATTTGAGGAAGACGGGTGGTAGAAGATCTGCCATTTCGGAGAAAGTCACTCTGGAAGAAGAAGGAGGGTGTTGAACAAGAACTCCCGAAGGCCGGAGAGACGGAGTTCATCTGAGTCATCGGTTTTCTAGTGACAGGTGTCAGCAGATATTTCACTTCAAAAGATAGTTATTTTGGGGGAAGAAAGAGTTGAGAGTTGAAACTCCAGAAGCCCGAAGGGAGAAATTAATCGTAGTCGTTGATTTGAGAGGAGGGCATGCGTCGATAGATCGTGAGATTTGGGAGTGAGTGAAGAAGGAGGAAAAGGGTCATTGATTGACAGTTGACCAAGGCAGATAAAGGACAAATTGTATTCATTGATAAAGAGGCAGCGGTCGAGATTGAATATCAATGACCATGCTTGATTGCGGGGCCAAAAAGTGCTCGGAATTTAAAAATTTGAGAGTGGGCCGCAATCGAAACCACGGTATTGCAAAAGAGACACGTGGCGATTGGTAGTGAATTGCGGGGAGAAAAGCAGTGTGGTCTCAAACCACTCTTGGTCACGCTCGAAATCACGTGTTTGTGTGAGGTCATAGATTGAGGTCACATGAAAGGGAAAAGGGCCTAGTAGAAGAAGCTAGCACCCGCGAATTGAAAAGTTCCCAGAGCGCTAGAGAAATGGCTCACGGGTTCTACAGGACCTGGGCCTTAAGAGAAAAGGGCCTATCAAATTGATTGGGGTCTAATAAAGGCCTGAAGAGTCTATCTAACTCCTTTATTTGAACGATCCTAGACCAAGAGGTTGAGAATCCCCGAGGAGAGAAAGGGGGGGGGATTGCATTAGTATATGTTGTCACGGGATAGTTTAGTTAATGGTGTGCGCAGAGTATTGGTGCGTGGTGGGGGAGTAATAAACTTTGGCATGGTGTAGCACATAGAGTGAAATGCGTGCAGAATATTAGCACATGACACAAAAATGGTGTGTGACACAAAAAAAATTGTACACAACAGGTATTGGTGCAAGAACCAAAATTGTGCATGGTGGATATTGGTGCTCGACACAAAAGTAGTTTGCACCAATTATTGGCATGATCGAGAAGTGATCCACATTGATTATAGGCGTGCAGAGCATGCGCTACGTTATGGTGTTGCTGCACATGCTAATTATGGGCGTACAGGTTCAAATTTGTGTGCGCAAATTCATTTTGATGGTCTACAACAGCAGAAAACCATCGAATTTCCACGACATTTTATATTGTTTGAACGTCATCTTTTTGCAGCACGTTTTTGAGGCCCTTGACATCATTTTTAGATACTCAAAAACCACAAGAACAAAGTACCAAGGTACACTTTTTTCTCTACAGCTCAAATGAAAGAGCCCGGAGAGAGATTTCTAATGGTTCAAACCATTCCTCAAACGGAGCTTTTATGAGAAAGTTACAAGACAAATAGTGGAGGGTAAATTTTAAGACCCAACTAACTTCAAAGAGCCATAACTTTCTTCTTCAGAATCAGATTGAGGCGCAGGAGCAGTCAATGGAAAGCATTCTAGACCAAAAAATGAATTGGCCTAGAACTTCAGCAGGTTGTAACTAGCATCCCAAAACCCAGAAAAAGAGTTAACAACAACTAGATCAGATCAGGATCAACACAGAGTGCAGAGGAATGGAAGATGCATAGGGGACTTACAGCCAGGAAGAGATCAAAGGGATGGATGTCCATTTGGGCATTGAAGGAACAAACTCCAATGGACATGGAGAAGGAAGGGATGAAAACATGAATATGGTAGAGACCATTAAAAATTTGCAGAAGGATGTCCAAAGCCATAAAGTTGATAATGAAAGGCTTATGNGATGGATGTCCATTTGGGCATTGAAGGAACAAACTCCAATGGACATGGAGAAGGAAGGGATGAAAACATGAATATGGTAGAGACCATTAAAAATTTGCAGAAGGATGTCCAAAGCCATAAAGTTGATAATGAAAGGCTTATGAGAGCCAAGGATCAACATGAGGAATTTAACATGAATTTAATGCAAATATTGAACTGAATAGAAAATAAATTGGATAAGGAGAGTGGCTCAAGCAAATCAGGAAGGCATAGGTCTCCTGATGAGAAAAGAATAATCAGAAGTGTTAGCAGACATCACCATCACTCCCCGAGGCATTCCAATAAGAGAGCACACAGTAGCTCAAGTCCATCCCATGTCAAGAAGCATAATAGGTCTAGGGTGGATGAGCTACGAGGATAAATGAACAAAATCAAACCTCCTACATCTTATGGTGAGAACAAGAAGGATGAAGATGCAGAGACATGGATGTTGGGCATGAGAAAGTATTTTCAATTGCATAATTATTTATCTCATGCAGAAGGAAGAATTGTCATCTATCAACTCAAGGGAAAGGCATCCATGTGGTGGGATCAGCTTTTGTAGGTGCATCACATTAAAGATAAAAATGTTACTTGGAGGGAATTCAAGAATTATTTCGAAAAGAAATATTTGACTAAGAGATACTATGACAAGAAAATGAAAGAGTTCTTTGAAATCAAGCTTGGGAGTATGACCATAGATGAATATGAAAGAAGGTTTTTAGAATTGTTGAGGTATGTTTCTTTCATCAAGGATGAGACAGTTAAGATTCAAAGGTATTTGAGTGGATTTCCATCATTCATCAGTGACAAAATACATTATGATTATCCCAATACATTGGAGGAGACCATAAGGCGAGATAAATGCCCATATGATCAGCAAAAAGCAAGGCCAACTTTCCAAAAAGCTTGGGAAGACAAAAATAAATTCAAGATGGATCAGAGGAAGAAGGGGACTAAGCTACCATTCTTCAAAAANACATTGGAGGAGACCATAAGGCGAGATAAATGCCCATATGATCAGCAAAAAGCAAGGCCAACTTTCCAAAAAGCTTGGGAAGACAAAAATAAATTCAAGATGGATCAGAGGAAGAAGGGGACTAAGCTACCATTCTTCAAAAATAATCATCGGGGACAACAAACTTCTAGAGAACCCAAAACGATTGAGACAGGGGGTCAAAGGCCAAGGCAACCACCTATTCAATGTTGGGGTTGTAAAGGATATCATATGTTCAGATATTGTCCTCGCAGAGGTGAAAAAGTGAGGATTGTTCATAATGTACAACAATTTGAAATAGTGGAGGACATGGGAAGAAATGTACCAAGGATCTATGCAACCCTAGAAAACAAGAAAGCATAGTATGAGTCACATATGATTGAAGTGTAAGGTATGATAAACAACCAAATCATTGTTATTTTAATTGATTCAGGTGCTAGTCATAGTTATATAGATCCTAAGATGGTGGAAATTTTGTATTTTCCAAGAAGCAAGCATGGAAAATCTTGGTTGGTGCAGCTGGCTACCGGAGCCAAAAGAAATTTTAATAAGATGGTTAAGTCATGTCTTATGGACATGAATGGACTCAAGACCAGGGCATATTTGAACATCTTTCCTTTAGGTTCCAATGACTGTATAATTGGGATGGATTGGTTGGACCAGCATCATGCTATCCTATATTGTCATAACAAGGAATTTACTTGCTTGGATGAGGAAGGGAACCTAAGGAAAATGCAGGGAGTTCCCAGGGCAGTGATCGTCACATAAATTTCAGCATCGCAGCTGAAGAAATGTTACAGAAAAGGGTGTCAAATATTTGCAGCACATATGGAAGAGACACCTAAAGATAAGGTGTCAAATATTGAAAATTATGAAATCCTAAAAGAGTTTGAAGATGTGCTTAAGGAAATACCAAGATTATCCCCTAAAAGAGACATTGATTTCTCCATAAATTTTATGCCTGGAGCAACTCCAGTATCTAAGACTCCATACAAGATGAGTACACTAGAATTGAAGGAGCTGCAAATGCAATTAGAAGAGCTTCTGAAGAAGGGGTATATACACCCAAGTGTGTCACCTTGGGGTGCCCCAGTTTTATTTGTGAAGAAAAGGGATGGAACATTGAGACTTTGCATTGACTTTAGGCAGTTGAACAAGGTAATTGTGAAGAATAAGTATCCTTTTCCAAGGATTGATGACCTCTTTGATCAGCTGAAAGATGAAAAAATATTCTCCAAGATTGATCTTAGGTCTGGTTATCATCAAGTAATAATTAAAGAAGAATACATCAACAAGACTGCTTTCAGAACAAGGTATGGTTATTATGAGTTCACAGTGGTACCCTTTGGGTTATCAAATGCACCAGTTGTATTCATATGTTTAATGAATGGTATTTTCAAAGAATACTTAGATAAGTTTTTCATTGTATTTTTAGATGGCATTATTATATATTCTAAGTCGGAGGAAGAGCATGAACAACACTTGAGGATGGTATTACAAGTATTAAGGGAGCATCAGTTGTATGCGAAATTGAGCAAGTGCTCATTTTATCATAAGAAAATTCATTATTTGAGGCATATCATTTCAAAGAATGGAATAGCAGTGGATACTGAGAAGATAGAATCCATTAGAGGATGGTCAACACCAAAGAATGTGACAGAGGTCAAATAATTCATGGGCCTTGCAGGCTACTATATGATATTTATTGAAGGATACTCAAAGATTGCAAACCCAATCACTTCCTTGCAAAAGAAGGGTGTGAAGTTTCAGTGGACATTGGATTGTGAAAAGAGTTTCCAACACTTGAAACAATTATTAAAAAGTGCTCCAATACTAACGATTGCAAACCCAAATGAAGACTTCATTGTATGCACAGATGCATGTAAAGAAGGACTTGGTGGATTCCTTGGTCAAAATGGGTTTGTTATATGTTATGAATCAAGGAAGTTGAAGGAGCATGAAAGACACTATGTCACTCATGATTTGGAGTTGGCAGCCATAGTGCATTCCTTGAGGAAATGGAGACACTACCTCATGGGGAAAAGGTTTGAGCTTAGGACAGACCATAATGGTCTGAAATATTTATTTGATCATCCAACTCTAAATGTTAGGCAAAGCAGATGGTTAGAATTTCTTAGTGAATATGACTTTGATATAAAGCATATCAAGGGGAAAGAGAACAAAGTGGTTGATGCACTCAATAGAAGAGTGAATTAATTGCATGTTATAGCCATTAGCATGTACCAATCAGATTTGAAAGACAGAATTTTGGAGGCTGCAAAATTATATTTGTGATACAAGGAATTAGTGGAAAAATTACAGCAAGGTAATTTGTAGTAGAAAATTGAAGACTATAAGCTAGAAAATGATGAAATTTTCATATACAGGGGAAGAATTTATGTACCAAATTCCCAGGAATTGAAAAATATGATATTGAGAGAAATGCATAATGTACCTTATGATAGGCACCCAGGTTATCAGAAAACTATTGCAGTTGTCAAGAGCCAATATTTTTGGCCAAGCATGAAGAAAGAAGTTGTTGATTTTATTGCCAAATGTTTGGAATGTCAAAAGGTAAAGGTTGAGCATAGACACCCAGCGGGTTTTCTACATCCATTACCCATTCCTGAGTGGAAATGGGAAGTTGTAACAATGGATTTCATCACCAAACTTCCCAAAAAAAACAAGCAACACGATTATATCATGGTAGTGGTGGATAAGCTTACTAAATCTACCCATTTTATTCCAGTTAAGCTCACTCACAAGGAAGCCAACATTGTTGATGTTTATATGAGACAAATTGCTCGATTACATGGAATACCCAAGACAATTGTGTCTGACATAGATCCAAAATTTACCTCAAATTTTTGGAAGGGATTATTTAATGGATTTGGAACAAATTTGAATTTTAGTACAACTTATCACCCAGAATCAGATGGACAAATAGAGAGGGTGAATCAAGTGATTGAGGATATGTTGAGGATGTATGTGATGGATAAACCATCAAAATGGGAGGACTACCTACACTTAGTATAGTTTCCTTATAAAAATGGGTACCAAACATCTCTAAAGATGAGCCCATTTGAGGCACTTTATGGCAGAAAGTGCAACACACCGGTAAGTTGGGATAACCCAGCAAATAGAGAAGTGGTTGGGCTAGATTTACTCAGGGAAATGGAGGAGAAAATGTTGAAAGTAAAACAATATTTAAAGGTTTCCCAATATAGGAAGAAACTCTATGCTAATAAGTGAATAACTCACAAGGAATTTAAAGTGGGGGACCATGTATTCTTGAAAGTGAAAGCCAACAGAAGTTCCCTGAAGTTGGGAAATTGTTCAAAGTTGGCAGCTCACTATTGTGGGCCATTTGAAATCCTATATAGGATTGGTCCAGTAGCTTATATGATTGCATTACCTACATATATGTATGTTCATAATGTATTCCATGTATCATTGCTCAAGAAATATATACCTGATGTTAATCATGTTATTGATTGGAATGTGATTCAGGTGGAGAAAGAAGGTGCTTTCCAAGTACATTTGGTACACATCCTGGACCGGAAAATCAAACATCTTTGGAATCGAGCCATAGAGCTTGTAAAGGTCCAATGGACCTGGTACGGATCATGAGAATCCAATGCGGGAAGAATACCCACATCTTTTTAAATATTTTGGAAATCTTGTTGATCTGTGTACATGATGCACTGAGGATAGTGCATAAATAAGGGGAGGGGATTGTAATACCCCTAGGCCGAACCCAATTGTAAATGTAAATGAAAATGTACTTAAGTTGGTGAGTTTTTTGATATCATTTTTGTATGCACCTTCCATGGAATAGTGCGCACATGTATTGTGTCGTAAAATAATGAAGTGTGCACATTCCAGGATACCATGCGCAGCAAACTTAATTGTGCGTGATTTTGAGGCTAGGGAGCCTTTGTGTATATGTTGTGTTTTATAGGCTGGTGAGCCAGTTTATTATAAGCCAGAAGGATTATGTGATGATTAGGCCAGAGAGCCTAGATGTTAAAGGTCAGTGAGCCTACTTTTGTATATGTCTCATCATTAATATAAAATACATCATTGCGCGTAGACCAACCATGATAAAAGAGTATGGAGGACTAAATTCCACTAGTTAGGGAAAGGGGGGGAGCTAAAAGTTAAGGAAAAGGGATAAGCTAGGGAGCTTAAGCCAAAAAGGAATGTTATATTAATATTCCTTAAAGTATAAAGTATGGATAATTATTTTATCCTAAGTTCTAAGTATGGGGACAAGTGGGCCAAAGTAGCTCCCAACATGACAAGTGTCAAGTTGGGAACATGCATACATATAGTTTGGACTTAGTTCATTTTCCCATCATTCATTCCATCATTGGATCATCATTCACTCACTCATTGAGTTGTCCTTAGTACCTTTTTGTTACTTTCATTGTACCAATACCATATATGTACCCATACTTGTTTTGTACCTGGTTATCTTGGGAGTTGGACTAAAGAAGCAGGTTGTCAGGCCTGTGGGATACTGAATAGGCAAGTTGTCAGGCCCATGATAAATATCTCTCTAGGTGAGAGAATTGTTGGGAATTTATTTCCTAAAGGTGCTAAACTAAAGCTACAAGGCTATGAGAATTCCTCTTCGACATGTTGTTGAAGCCTCAGAAAGGAAGTGGGGCAGCCGAGGGAATGTTGAGAAGAGAAGGGATGCACTTCCTAGGGTGGGATAGACATGTGGGGAATGAGGGACTGTAGGTTGTTAGTTTGAGTGTCACCTGTTGTGGAGTGTTTCCCGTTGTCTGAGATACTTCAGCCTGGTTAGGAATCCCTTTACCCGGGTGGAGTTTAGTCCCAGCTCGGGGGGTGACCCACTGTTGAGAGTGATGAGCAGTGTGATCTAAGTCTGGGAGGTTCATGGAAGTTATGCACGCAGTTGGTGATATTCTTACCAAGATAAGTGTCAATTATGTGATAAATTACATGCTACATTACTATTTACATGTTTATTTTTATGGGTTTGTCCTATGTGTGGTTTATAATTGTCTTTATATTTATGGGTATTGCTTGTCTATGTTGCATGTATATGTTACTGTTATTTCCGTATGAATATTTTCATTTACATAATGTATTTTCTTGTCTTGAGTTTTATATATATAAAGTTTTGCAAGTGTTTATGTGTGTATATGTTTTAGTTTGCATACAGTTTGAAATTTTTTACGTGGCATAGCCCAGTTGGACGTTGGGGATGTTACATGGTATTGACCCTATGATTGGATTACATAGCATGAGTTATATGGCATACATGTTTAAATATTATTTGAATTGTATGAGGTGTTGAGTTGGCATGCACATATGATGGTTGGTTTTGAAGGTTGACGTGATGGGCTAGCCATGCATTGAATTTGCAAGTACGGGATCCATTACTACCATACCATCATGTTTTACCACCTCATTTTGTCTTGGGTTTTGGTCATTTTGGTTATGTTGAGACTGTGGATAAAAGAGAGCTTGATCTTGGCTTGGAAACCCTTCTCCTAGAAGTTTCAACAATCATCTCGGCCCAACCTTGGTATAAAAAATGCTACAAGGCAAGGTATGTACTCTCCATTTTGCTAAGCATCTCATCCATGTGTTTTACGAAGCAATAATTTAGTAACGGATCTATGTGCTTGAATGGTGTTAAGTGTGTGGTTTTTCTTCTTTATTTTCTCTCTTATTGGAATTTTGTGTTCAAGGCTTTCCTTTGTAAAAGAGAAAGAAATAGTTTACTCTCTGCTCAATGTCTTCATACATCATTTCACTTTCCATTCCTTTGGAAATTTATTAGTTTTTGGCTCTTGAAATGGAATGAACAGAACCCATTTGATAAAATATATAAGTTGTGACAAGGGTTCAAGTTCTTGTAACAATTTTCCTATTGTTTGATATACTAGCCTTTCAAAATCTTTTATTCACTAAGTAAAGTGTGTTTTCAATCCACGTTGGTCATATTTGATGAGGGTCATGTATTGTTTGTAGTTCTGGGTTAAAGGCTCTATATGTGTATAAATATACACTTGCCTTTTTTATTTTAAAGTAAATAAAACTACAGTTGTGCATGAGCTTGCGACCAGCATTAAATTCTTTATTTTGTTGAGTCAAAACTACATTTTTGAACCCACAACCTCAATGAATGTTTGGATGGAAGATATATGTACATGTTTTTTTCTCTGGTTATACAACTAGAAGATATTCTTGATTGACTTTGCTTATTTTGGTTTTGAATCCACGCCCATATTATGGATACAAATTGTTTGCTCTTTCATGGCTTACTCAACCAGTATTATTTTGCATCAACTCTTATTTTATGTTGAGACTAAGTAAAGTTTCAAACTCATGACCATTGCTATTTCGATCGAGTTTAAGAGTCAATAGGATTTGTTTGTTCTCATATTGTTTTCGCAACCAAAAATTGGTTTTGTTGTTGCTAAGATGGGGTTTTGAGTTCGAATTTGAGTTTTAAAATGAGTGTTACATTATTTTACAACCTAGTTATGTGGGTCTTGAACCCTAGTTATGTTCAAGTCTATCATATTTTTAAGAAACGATATGACTATATTTGTTCTTCGTTGAAGGTGTCATAAGAACTCGGAATTAAAATGTTTGATCATGGTTATAATTCAGATCAATTTGAGTATGTTACAACACTATGCTCATTTTTTGGATGCATTTTTGTATATCGTATGGTCGTGTGCCTTTGTTGGTCACAACATCCCTTTGAAATTATGGTTGGTATTACTAATATAGCCTAAAAAGTTGAATTTCTCTTTAGCTTACTTACTTTAGTTTTTACTCTATTCATTTTACTATTTTGGTGAAACTAGAATAGTCATAAGCTTCGATGGTTGGGTTTGCATTAAATAAACATTGGTTAAATCTATTAGTTTGATAATACATGTTCAAACTGTTAAATAAAATGCAATATGGAACAGGGATGGAAGGTCTGATATACATATTTATAATTTATTTATCTTTTATGTAAACAGGGCATTATCCCACATCTTATACCACTTTCCAGAAATTATTCCTAAAAGTCCCAAAACATATGTCAATAAAAGATTCATGAAACAAATCCCCATGTTGATATAATTGATTATAATAATTTTTTTAGAGAGCACCTATTAAGAAAACAATTTTACATAAACATTTTTATTGTCCTAATCAGCGGGATGATGTGTGAACAACTTACTATTTTAGTGTAGATATTGTGTGGATAAATGAAATGTCCAGGAAGATTTAAATGTTGGAAAATGGCTTAGGAACTGTGTTGGTATGAATCTTATTAAAATGAAAAAGGATATAAATTATGAACATAATTGATTTAAATGGATTAAGAACATGTGATTTATCATGCATTCATGTCATTTGTAACATTTTCCGCAACTTATAAATCTCTTTTCATTACTCCTTTATCATTTATAATTTCATTTCCATTCATTGCCCATGTTCAAAGCGATTAGTCACTGATCATACTGAGGAATTTGGTAACGAATGCATAGTTTGAATGTTAAAGAGAATAAGTAAAGAAAGGGTTTCTTATGGTTTTTTCTATGTTTCACTCATTCCCTTTCATTGTCCCTTGGCATGCTAAATCGCTTGATCATTTTAGATCCATTGTTAAATTATTTGAAAGCAAAATAGTATTTTATGTTTAATATACGGTGACTTGTATGTATATACTAATTGGGTCATTGATGCATTATAGATGATCTTTTTCAGTTGTGGCAATAATCACTCTTGTAATAGGGGAAACAAAGGTCAGAGAGGTAGAATGCCTAATGCTTTGGGGAAAACAGGAAGAAATAAAAGAATGAGGTTCTCAATCCATTTCAATGCCAACTCAAAAGAATTCAATCAGCTGCTGCAAACCGACTATTTGAATATTTTTAGCCACCATGTTTTTCATCCATCTTGGAAACTTGCTATTCCTCTTCTACAACAACACCCAAGCACAAATAACTTTCCTAAGCCACCTTATATGCAACCACTTTCCAGAGCCACCTTATATGAAACCAACCAATGATGGTTGGGAAAATGTACCTGCAAATCCTCCCTCCAATATAGTCCATTGGCCTAATGTTTCTTTACCACCACCTACTCCTCCTTTACAGCCTATGCATCATGTTACTTCTGCAACTTCTCATGCACATTTTTTCCAAGTTCCTAGAAATTATAAAGCATTGAATCTTGAACCTAAGTTGAATAAAGGAAACTGACCTGCAATTTCTATAAGTTCTAATTCATCCGAGACCTCCTCCTACACCATCAAGACTCTCCCTACCAAAATTGAAGATATTGAAAGAAAAATAACTTTTGATGACATGCACCCTGAAATGTCAAGAGTTGAAGAAAAGAATTCTAGTGACCCATACTTACTTAAGCATAGGGATGCACTTTTAGAAGGAAGTAGACAAAGAGAGGTTACTTCCAATAAAAAATATTCCTTCTGATTTTATTTTTATGATGTGATGACACTTTCACTTCGACATTCAAGGCATATATTTTGGGACAACAGACATGATATTATTTTTGAAAAACTTGTATGTCATGCATTTATGATGTTTTGGGAGATACAAGTGTTTTGATGATACTTCTGATAGAGACATACTTTTGATGACAAAAAGGGACATGAGAAAATAGAGAGAAATACTTCTGATAAGGTTTGTTCTTGCCTCAAGTGAAAATATTTATTCATTCATTCATTTATAAGTTTCTTCATAGATAAGTTATCTTGTTGATACCAGGGTTACTCTAAATGTGGAAAAATAAAGGACTGGGAAGCATAGACTTTTTACATGCTCCAAAGGTCATTCATTCATATTGATAGTCTATTTTGTCTTAATTAGAAGTTTTGAATTAAGTTTCAGTGTTGATTGATGTAATTTTATATAACCAAGACTATGATGCGCTTGTATCTTGGATTGATCCAATTTATATTTAGTCTTAGTATTTTTCTTTGAGACACCAATTGTCTATGTATGAGTTAAAATTGCATCTTAGACTTCTAAGCCTATTTCTACTCCAAACCCTCGCAGGGTTTGTAAAGAGAAACTTGGTTGTAACTCAGAAATATATCATTAAAATCATCTGTTGATTTCTTCTCATTCTTGAGACTTGTTGTGTATTGACTTTTCATATTTATGTTATTTTACATTTACTTATTCAAATGTTTATAAATTTCATTTGCAAGTACATTTTTATATTTTTTTAATTTTATATCAAACATACAAATCTTACAATAACATCAAGTCCAAAAACTTATTTCTTCAGGGTTGATTGAGATTTTTGATAGGTTATAAGCCCAGGGTGATAATCATGCCTATCTCACCTAGCCTAGTGAAATTCGAAAATGTTTGAGTGAGGATATAGCCATTCCTCGCCTCAATAGTTGGTTTACAATATTCCATATGAAAGTGATGAAGAAGCTCACATGCATATTTACACTGGGAAAGGGAAATTCCTTCCTTGGTTTACAAGATTTTGAGGCCAAGAAAATAATGCAAATGTCCTAAGTCTATCATTTCAATTTTTTTCTTAAGGTTGGATTTCACATAGGTTAAAATTTTGGGGTCACTACTAGTGAATATACGGTCATGAACATAAATGGAAAGTATTATAACATGGGTGACTACTTTCTTGGTAGGGAAATTGTGGTCAGAATGACATATACAAAATTTGCTTTCAAGAATAAAGCTATCGGTTTTAGCATATCAATCTTGAGAAGCTTGCGTAAGGCCATAGCGAGATTTCTTAAAGTGTAAAAAAAAGATGGAGTCATTCTAAATATAGCCATGAGGTTGTTCCATGTAAATATCTTCTTCCAAATCCCCATGGAAGACTATAGATTTAAAATTTGTTTGATGGACCTCCCATTTATATGAAGCAAGAAGTGTGACATCAAAGTGGATGGAATTCATTTTAGCTATAGGGGAAAAGGTTTCATTATAGTCAATCCCTCCTACTTGAAAAAATCCTTTGGAAACAAAATTGGACCTTATATCTTTCAAAACTTCTATATGATGCATACTTAGTTCTATACACTCATTTATATCTAACAAGTTTTCTTCTTTTAAAAAAGAGGTAAAAGATCCCAAGTATTGTTCGTCATTAAGGAATAATATTCTTCATTCATTGTTGCATCCCAATCTAGATGACCATAATATTTTGAAAATGTTTACGGGCCATTAGTCTCTGAAACTTGAGAAAAAAGAGAGAAGTCTTGCTAGAACTGTCAATTTGTATGACATTGATGTAAAGGATCTTAAGCAAGATCATCAGTCACTTCTCATGTTGCATAGACCCATCTAGGAAGTTTTGGTGTTGGTGCAAATTCATGTTCAACAAATCCAATTGGAGGAAGGTGAGCATGTGAAGATGGATTTCCATCGTCACTAAAACATCTAAAAAACAAATCAAAATATGAGCACTAGAAGAAAACTTGGGAATAGAAGATGGCACAACAGTTGATAGCTCACAGGTCGATGATGCATTAGGGAAATTTTGAGGTCAAAATGGGCCTCAAAACAGAAAATATACTATCAAAATCCAATTTAAAAGAACCAATAGGATTCAAGATGATGATGTCAACTATACAGGTAAATGTTTTTTAAGGGAAATGAAGAAAACTACTTCTTTTAATCGTATTTTCAACTTATATCTTTATGGGTTTACTCAAATTTCAAGTCTAAGAACTTGTTGGATGCAGAATTAAATTTTGCATCCAACG
The DNA here is from genome assembly GCA_010110895.2 of Picea sitchensis. NCBI lineage: Eukaryota > Viridiplantae > Streptophyta > Pinopsida > Pinales > Pinaceae > Picea > Picea sitchensis. Next base: position 39,914 of record SNQJ01S0011301.1, on the reverse strand, counting down.
AGTACCTACTCTGCATAATTTTGATAGACTTGTAATGAGATAAACTAGGAAATGCATGGGGGGGAACATGTTTCTTAAAAAACACGTGTTTTCATGTATTTCCAATTTATATCATTGTGGGTCTATCAAAAGTATTTAGAGTGGGCACTCATTAGCTGCGGAATTTAATTCTACATCCAATGAGTTCCTACACTTGAAATTTGAGTAAACCCATAAGAAGATAAGTCGAAAATATGATTAAAAGAAGTAGTTTTCTTCCTTTCTCTTTGAAAATTATAACTCTTATTTTAATATGTTAACTATTATTTTCCTTAGGAAGCCTATTTTAGACCTCAAATTTCCCCTAATGGAACAGATGTCAAATTAGGCTCGTAAGACAAGAGACCTTTGTCAAACTTAACATATCTCCTAATAGTAATTTCATTGGAATGAGGTTGAAGAAGCTCATAATATTTTACATCTTCAAATATCCAACAAAAGTGCACTTCTCACTCTTTAGTTGCAATGATTTATTATTCTCATAATTAATGTGATCTTGTGCTTCACTGCCAAACACACCAAAGTGGCTTACATATGATTTAGTTTTAGCCTCATGTTTCTTCTAGTGTTATATATTTTAAAGAATTTGTGGGAGTGTGACTAACTATGTGCATTGCATAATTAATGGTTTCTACCCAAAAATGAGGACTCAACCCCTTGGATTGGATCATACAAATTGTCATTTCCTTTAATGTGCGGTTATTTTTCTTAGCAACACCATTTTGTTGTGGTGTATATGGAATAGTATGTTGCATACGAATTCCTTTTGCAATGTAGTAAGTTATGAATTTGTTGTTAACATATTTTCCTCCATTATATGTTGTTCATTTCTAAAGTTCATGTCCATATTGTTTTTTTACGGAGTTCTTATAGGCCAAAAACATGTCAAGAACTTCACTCTTTAAGTTTAATAAATAAACCTAAGTGCATCTAAAGAATTCATCAATGAAATCCAAGAAGTACTTGAACCTAGAGTAAGAAGAAAAAAAAAAAAGGCACCACAAATCACTATGAAAGAACTACAAGTGTGTCGAGGCATGCCAAGAGGCATTTTTGTCAAAATTGAAACCAGAATGAGTGAATTGATACATTGATAGAGGATTGTAGTAAATACTTGGATCACATAATACATTATTAAAATGGTCATCATCTAACTCAATTGTTCTAGACCCTACAACATTAAGAGATATGTCATCATCAACAAATATTTTTTTGGTGCTACATCCATTAAGAGAAAACAAGATGGCTCCTCGGATTTGGTTCCACTTGGTGATCATCGCACCATCGTGGATAGATGCCACCTTCCTCTATTTATTCCTCCTAATGTCGAGCATTAATGTAGAGGATTTGGGTGCGTGTATGGACCATATGGGAAACTTAATGTGCAGGTTTGGCATGGCGTCAGATCACACTTGCACAGGTACATGGAAGCTAAGTGTTGTCAACTCAGGCTTAATGGCACTTTCCATGGCTGGAAAAAAAAATCTTGTAGCGTTTATGCTTGAGCTTAGTTCATTGTATCTCATTTTGCTTTTGTTTATAGCTCCCCTATCTCTCCCAGTGTTTTTCTTGGCTTCTTGTGCTCTGGTTCAATTGCCTCCATCACCTTGGCTCTTTGGCTTCTCCACTGTAGTCATGTCGAGAGAGAGAGGTAATCCAAAGCATGGCCCAGCCTACTTTATCTTCCCATCCAGATGCACTTGTTAAGTTTTTACTATTTTTATTAGGTTATTTCCAAATTCATGATCTTTTAATGTATTTCCAAAAAACAAAAGCATAAAGAGGATCACTAAAAGAAACATAATCACAAGGTACACAACATTTTATCCTGGGAAAATCTCATGGGGAAGAAAACCCAGCAAAACATTCCTTAAAAATAGATTTCCAGTACAATGCCAAGACTAAGACCAAAGCACCAAAGACAGACCAAGACCAAGCATGTGCCTCTCTTCTCCTTCATTTGATTTATTCCTGCAACTGCAACTATCTTCAATATATGTGCACTAGATGAGTCAATGAGTGTGCTCAAATGAGACACCATCCTCACATATAAATAAAATTTGTGAGGTGGTGCTAGGGTTGTGAATCTTCACTTGGTGGAGTCGACTTTACAAATACCACCATACAAATACATGTTGACCAATCCACAAAAGGGGATTTGATCTTATACAAGACCCGAATTGATCAATCCACAAAATGGGATTTTATCTATACAATAATGACTCAAATATAAGTAAAATATTCTTAGAAGTTACAATAATTCAACACTCCCCCTTAACGAGAAGGGTGTTCTACTAACATGACTCAATACAACATCATCAAGAGAAGGAGAGGGAAACATCATCATCAACATATAGAACACTAACCGACACATCTATAAATCATCGGAATTTTTTCTCAACATCATTATAACTGTAACAATAGAATCTATGTGCGGAAACTGAATTAGGCAGGTGCATCAAAAACAACATATGTGGTACTCTGATAGACCGTCCTTAATGAACCTTTGGGATCTGCCCAGGAACCATAAGATTCCCTAGGATATAGAATCCTAACTGAGCTACCACTACTGACCACAACTGGCATATACATGCACACGTACTCTAACATGTTGATATTATGGTAGCTGTGGGAGGTATTTACCTCCACATGTAAACCTGACAAGGATAGAATACTCCGAGAAGCAAGAAGAAAGCCTAATGAGTTGGCTAATAACCCTAGAAGACTTGTCAGCTCAAGAAGATCATTTATATTAGGTTATTAGCCTCCAAGAGAAGAATTCGTCTAGAAATAATAATATATACTGAACAGACAGATACCCAGAATGAGAAGTCGGCCTAGGCAATTAGCCAGAATTAGTATAAATATAGGAGGCCAGTTCTCATTCTGGTAGGCAGTCTTAGAATTGCAGAGCAGCACTTGTGTGAACTGCAGTTGCCCAGTTTATGCGCAGGTTTGGAGGAGAGTTGTCGTTGTAGCTGATGTAGCTAGCAATTACGCTTGGACTATCTCTTGGCTAGGGTTTGGACTATCTGATCAGCTCTTGTTGGTGCGCTATCCTTGGGGAAAGGTGCGCTACCCTTTGTTTGGCTATCTAGCCTAGGGTTTGCTTCCGGAGTGATTCTCTGTCA
>SNQJ01S0011301.1:16818-30920 GCA_010110895.2 Picea sitchensis | reverse complement strand
CTTAAATTTCTGCTCAATTTTAACATCATATCAATAAGCAACATCGAGTGATGAGATGTCCAGAAAATCCATTTCAGTCTGGATGTATCTCTGTAGAGCCCCACAGTATTTTAGAACCAAATGTCGCTCGGAGTCTTTGATACCCAGCTTGGTGTGCAAAGTATGGAAGGTATTGGTGAACTCCAGAACTGCTTGGCCCCTTTCTTACCGCGGTGTGGTCCATCTCATGTACTGGTCCTCATAGTTTCCAATAGGGTAATACTGTTCCTTTACGGCATCCACAAAAAAATCCCAAGTGTGATCGACCCCATATATTCCAAACTCCTTTGTGGAAATTTGCTCCCAGTAAGTTTCCCACCAATGTTTGACATGAGGGAGAGCTTTAAGGAGTGCGAAGGTGATCTTTTCTTTGTCGAAAAAATTATGAATAGAGAAATAACCTTCTAGTAGAGTTAACGATTTTTCTAGGGATTTTGCATCTATCTGTCCTTCAAATACAGGTGTTGCGCCTCTTTTGTCACCTGAATGAGAAAAATAAAGGTGCTTACAAGCTTAGCTGGGTTAGCTAATCAAGACGACAGTGAAGGAAAGGGTTATAAAAATAAACATAAAAGACTAAGCTAAGAATTAAACTAAGAAAGGAAAGAACAACTAAACTATTGAGCATAAGGACATAAGAACAAGAAACAAATGAGACTCATGTCACCAATGGAAATGATTGTATTAGTGAAAATAAAACACCAAGAAGAAAGAGGACTTTGGGTCCCTTCTTCCTCCAAGGGAGGGCTCTTGGACCCCCACAATTGAGCTCTTCTTACAAATTTGAAACTTGAAAGAAATGGTGAAAGAATCCCAATCTAACCCACTCAAAAGGTGATGTGGATTGCCCAAATGGAATGGTGCTAGTATTCTCTTGATGAGAAAAAAGGATTCCCCAAGAGAATAGAAGCAACATAACCTTGCAAATGAATTCCTTGAAAAAGTAGTGCACCCATGGCCTTGTCTTATAGCATCACTTTGAGGTATTGTGAAACTAGCTTTTAGTGTGAAAAGGGGTTGTTTAGGGCACCTTTAGGTCTTTGACCAGCCACCCAGCCAGATCCAGCCAAGATTTGGATTTCAAATCGACTTGGAAGCTGAACCAGAAGTGGGTGGGAGGCCGAACAACCTAATAAATGCGTCATTCTTAGGTGTGCGCAGCTTTTAGCATCTACAGTCGCACATCATGCGCATGTGTGCTTTTCCTGCGTTTCTGGATTGCGCATGTGATCGCGTGCCCTGTGTAGTCATACCGCATATTGATTTTATAACTGGTTGTATAGTTTTGGACCTTTTGGAAATGATTTTTTGGTAATTTTTGTCCATCGATGGATTCATAGCTGTTTGAAGATGCTGGATTCCTATAACCATTTGCAGACGAAATTTCAATGATAACAGATGACCCATGATGGATGAGGTTAGGAGAATACGGATAGTCAAAATTCATCAATGTTTCTTCTACTGAGAGTATCGTTGTAAGAAAGAGCGATAATGAGAGAATCAAGAGTGAACCTGTAGGACCCAACCTTTCGCAAGGTGTGTAAAATAAATTGTGTACAAACGAGGCGGGCATGCCCCATGCTTGTGTCATGTAACTTAGAAAAAAAGGGTGTTGTATAGTAACTGAAACTGTGTGTTGATGTAGTCAACTGTAGCACCCTCAGGAGTAGTTTTGATAAAGGCAGAGGACAATTCTGATGAGGAACATACTCTGAACAGTAGGCAATGACCCCTGTAAGAAGTATCATGGATTCTGTATGCATTGATAGCTCAGAAAAGTTCAGAGGTCTTCGGAAAATATAAGAAACAACTACAATAGTCACAAAGTAAGACCCACCGTAACATGAGAAAGTGTTGAGGTCGAATGTTATGGGGGTCAGTGATAGCAGGGAGAACTTATGGGTCTCCCTGTGTCGTCCAAGACTTCTCATTGTAAAGGTTATGAGAGTCAAGATACTGTCACCCTTCTGGAAACTGTGTTGATGTCGACAAAAAGGGAGACGTGACTCCAAGAAGTAAAGGGCTTCGTGAAATCCACTAGGTGAGGTTAGGAACGAAGGAGCTACATGGATGAATTCAAGATACGTGGAGACTGAAGACTTCCCTTGGTTGGGGATATATGTGAAGTATAAGTGGCTGCAACCATTTAATGAGGTCAAGTGTCAAGGGGGACAACGAGACGTGGGATAAGTTGTGCCACAGGCGGGAAAAAGTGAACAAACTCAGAGAGCAGAGGTAGGTGGCCTATAGGATACTCAGAGTTTACAGATGATGTCAACAGGAGTAGATGATAAGGAATGCCCCAACCAAAGGTGACATGGGTTTCATTTTCTAGGAAGGTCACCAAAGGTGATGACAAAAAGCTATGTAAAATGTTGGAAACAACGACTTAATTACAAAAATAATTAAAAAATCAGTGGGGATAATAATGTAGATACAGAAACAGGTGCCCCAGTGTAGGATGGCTTGGCCTGGGAATGGCGCAAGTTGGTGGAAAAAACAACTGGAGGGTTGGGGCCCCATAGGTTGGTTTCTGTAGTAGGGAAATGTATGGAGGGCAATCTGAGGATGGGCAGATTGATGATGGGTGAAATGGATGGTAAATGATGCTGCGGGAGTGTAGTCAAAATAATCTGTGAGGAAGTGCTCTGGGAATCCATTGGGTAGGCTAGAAAAATGAGGAGAAGGAATATGTGGATGATTTGCGACATGATGTAAGACTATCGGGACTCCCATCCTTAAAGGTTGAAAACAACATGAGTGTCGAAGTGCCAAGGGGGCCTATAAATGGGACAACTCATGTGATGGAGAGTGCTACTGGGTGATAGTGCCCACAATGCAATGGAGGTGATAGTACTGTAGAGACGGATATAGGGACCCTAAAGGTAAATTGCAGAGGGTGTGACTGGAGATGCAATTAAGAATCAGAGGGAATGATTACATGCCAATGTTGATTATATACCTGAAGGCATCGCGTTGGTGTATGATGACCAAGTACCTGCACACATGACAACCAAATACCCGATGTGAAAAATATCTGAAGAGAATTGAACCTACAATCATTTATTTGATAATTTTGAACATGAGTATGCATACCTGGACGGGATATGGAAAAAATGTGCCTTGGGGGCTAAGGATTAAAAAATGGCCCGATGACTGTCTTGATGTAGAGGACGGAATGTTGATCCTGTGGCTGAAGACAGATCAAAAACTGGACACTCGGAGCTCCCGGAAAGGGGTCTGGAAGTTTGGAAAAAAGGACTATATATAGTTGTAGGGCCCACATTGCCACCTCATTTTCACTTGCTGTTAGAGTGATTAGACGAGAGATATTCAGAGGAGATTTGGAGATTCCGGGAGAACAAGGTAGTCGATTCAAGACCAACGAGATTTAGGTTAGTTGTCTTATCATCCTGCATAGAATTAGGTTTTCTATTTGTGGGCAGGGCCTGTATGGAGGGTCGTATAGGGGTTTTTGTGGGTGTGGGCGCCCCATTGTGCGGGTGATCGGGAAATATGCGTGCATGGGTGCACACCTATTATCCAAATATCTGCACGCAGGGGCACCCTAATGAGGGAAATAGGTGTGCATGGTATGCGTCCCTGTAAGCTAAACAACTGTGCATGGGTGTGCGGCTGTGTAGTGGACAGAGGCACTCTAATGCATGCATGTGTACGTGACAGGGGCACATGAAGGCATCTCTATATGTCCGACAGGCGCTCGCACATGCGCACCTGTGCGATGAATAGGCATGCATGTGTGTGCACCTGTGGGATGGATAGGCTTGCATGTGTGCGCGCTGGTGGGGTGAACATGCATGCATGTGTGCGCGCCTATGGGGTGAATAGGTGCACATGTGTGCGTGCCTATTGGGTTAAACAACCGCGCCTTGGGGAAAAAGATGACGAGTGCCAAAATAATCTTTTTTGGAGATTTTTAATGTGTTTATGTTTGAGATGGCTGATCGAGAACTAGATTATGTGATTGTAGGTGATCATTTTGGATGATGTCAGTTCACTGGAGAGAGAGGGATTGGTCACATCTCAGGGAAGTTGTGGAAATTGAGGAGCCGACGATTCGTGACACTTTTGAATCTTGTGGGTTGCTTAACTTCTTTGAGTGCCCCTTGATATGAGCCCACGAGTACCTCCTACAGTTCTTGATCCAGGTGTGGAGTCCAAATCTACATTGTTTTATGGTGTGTGGTGAGCAGCTGGCCTTCACTGCAGTGGAGGATGTGTATTTTCTGACTGGGCTCCCTTTTCGGGGAACACACTTACTGGCGGAGCCCGTATTACCTGGGGATGGGAAGTTGGCTACCTTAGGCCAGAGGTTATATTCAAGGGAGGATTTTATGTCGGGCTCCGTGGTGAGTCTCGGAGCTATGGATGCCCTGGTTCATTGTTATGTAGTAGCGATGGTTGTGAGGGTTTATGGGTCCCTCACGACTCAGTGGATCAGTGGTGGTCAGCTGAGGATTATGGGGAGGGCACTGGCAGGAGAGCATTTTTCTTGGGGCTTGATGCTGCATGCCAAGATGGTAGGGAAGCTTGACAGGTGTCGGGTTGCGGACTTAGGGGATTTTTCCTTTGGGTCCATCTTGGTTGCATAGTTTTTGGAGAGGATGTTGATGTTGTGCCCTAGAGTGTTATTGGGTGCACCTGGTTCACGAGATCCATGACTGATGTAGTGGCCAAGGATTTTGATTCTCCATGGTGATGGGGAGTGTGGCCATTTTTTCACGGCTGAGGTTGCACAGGTGTGGTGGCAGATGTCGCAGATCATACTGCAGTATCTATACTATGGTGTGGACTTCCAAGGCGATCCAGATATGGTGTTACCTCCAAGAGAGGTGTTCGACCACTAAGGTATGATGTGATTTTGTTTTTGATATTTTTATATTTAGATAGCATAACATGTGTATTATGTATAGATGGATGTTGATGCTATCCTTTGTTTTTTTGTATGTGCATATGTGGGACCTCGTGGGCATGAGGTTGAGTTGGTTAGAGAGTCGACTAGTCAGGGGCTAGTGAGGATGTTGTGGGGAGAGCCACGGGCAGGAGAGAGATGACAATGCGAGGATGTTGAGGCGAGACCTGTGGATGATGAGAGAGTGGCTAGGAGGTGTCGTTTCAACGACCCTAGTGCAGGGCCATCACATTCTCCTCCGGCCAAGGCCGGGGGATATTTTGAGGATATTTGTCGCCGCTTGGAGGTGGTGCTACAGGGAGTGTCTAAGGGATGTGGTCGCATATCCAGGATGAGGGTGTCCTAGAGCAATGTGTGGGGGTGCCATTGATGTGGCAAACTGTGGTTTGACGAGAAGTAGTAGCAGGTGTTGCGATGATAGGGCGGTTACCTCCAGGTCCAGAGGGACTGATAGCGAGTGGGGCACCACCTCCTGAGGGAGGGCCAGGTGGTGGTGATCTAGAGGCACCATGAGTGTCTCTGTGTGTATTTTTGTATATCATATAAGCTGGTGATCCCATTTGGTGTGGTGACACCAGTTTTGTATCGAGGTGGTTCACTAGCTTACGGATTTTGTATAAGATGTACTCTATTTGTATGTAAACATTTTGATGGCACTTTTGACTGATATATATATATATATATATATATGGATATACATTTTGGGGTCTTTGTGATTTTCATATGTGTGTGAGAATTGTTTAATGTTGTGTATGATGTCTAATCTAAATGCTGCGACATAATTTTGATGGTTTATGTGTGTGTAAAGGTGTCTTGATGTGATATATGTCAATCTAGTACAATGTTAGCCAGGTTATCGATGATTTGATTAAATTGTCTTGGAATATGTGTAAATGTAAGGAAATCAAAATGTCGAGATAAAAGTATAACTTGCAGGTATTTGCGAAAGAGGCAAGGATCACGGACACGGTACACATTGTTGAGATGGAGGACGACCAGTTGGGGATCAAGTAAGACATTAAGGTGACGAATACGATAATGGTTGGCATCGGTGAGGAGACCAATGACGACAGTGTACTCGGATTGGTTGTTGGTTTCTCAACCCACACATATCTTGCTGGAGTGGAGCAGTTCATGTGAGGGGGAATAGAGGGCCCAAGCAGCCAAAGTGAGATTCTATGTCCAATGGCTGGCACTATCGGTGTAACCAATGTGGTAGGCTGATGGAGGAGGCATCTTTCAATAACACAAATGATAGTTTAGGCGTGAGGTATGGGAAAAAGATTAAAAACACTATAACAGAAAATAACCTAATGTAGAATGTCTACGCTCAGGCGTAAAATTTCTTTAAGTACAACCTGTTGATGGGTTCTTTGAGAGAGAGGCCCTCGGGGGAAGCCTTGATGTATGCACCTTTTGTAAGGCAATGTTTGATAATGTAAGGGCCATGCCACAGTGACTCGAATTTTCCATGACCAAGGGTATCATGAGCGATATCGTAAGCAAGGACGAGGTCCCCTTTGTGAAATGAGCGGAGGTTGACATGGCGATCAAAGGTGGATTTCGACCCTTTTTTTGCTGCCTCATTGTTCTGTAATGAAGATCGACAATCTTCATCCAGGGAATCTAAGTTCAGAAAACGTTGCTCCATTGGAGCAGTATTGGGTAATAGCTCAATTGTGATGCGTAAGGTGGGGATTTCTCACTCGATAGGAAGAGTGGCCTTGACCCCGTGGACTAGATGAAATGGTGTGAAACCGGTGGCCATTTTCACGGTCGTACGGTAAGCCCATAGCACGGAAAATAACATATGATGCCAATTGGTCTTATGTTTGTTAACCGTGTGCTGTAACATGTTCTTGAGGACCTTGTTAACTACTTTGACTTGTCCGTTGGACTGAGGGTAATATGGTGAGGCAAACTCGTGGGAGAATCCTAACTAGGATGAGAGTTCGACGAAAATCTCATTCTCAAAATTTTTCTCGTGATCAGAGACTAGTTGGAGTGGTACTCCAAAGTGAGATATGACTTGATTAAAGAAAAAACGCATTGCGGTGTCAGCGGTGTTGTTGAAGGTAGGCATGGCTTCAACCCACTTTGTAAAGTAATCGACTATGACAACGATGTATTTGTGCCCATTGCTGGATGGAGGGTTGCAAGTCATGAAGTCGATGCCCCATTTACAAAAGGGGCCTGCAGTAATGACTGGGTGTAGAAGAGCAGGTGGTTCTCGTTCTTTGTTGGCATAAAGCTGACATTTATCACATCACTTCATGGAATGAATGCAATTGTGAAACAATGTAGGCCAAAATTAACCTGCGCATATGATTTTATGAGCGGTGGACATCCCAGAAAGATGGGCCCCGCACGCACCGCTATGGCAGTCGTTCAAGACTCTATCGGCCTCGTCAATAGTGAAGCATCGACGGAGTATGGTGTCGACCCCTCACCGATATAAGATATCTCCGATGAGTAGATAGCGGGGGGCCTGATGGAGAATACGGCGACGATCATCTCGTGAGAGGTGGTTACCAAAATTTTGGCTTTGGAGGTAGACGAGGAGGTCGTCGTACCAAGGATCATCCGAAGTGATGTAAAAGAGATGTTCATCGGGGAAGTCAGTATTGACGAGGGCACTGGTAGTATCGGAGGGGGAGGTTGTGACGAGTTCAACAAGGACGAGATCTTTCTTGCTCTTGGGTGTTGAAAATTCGAGATCATATTCCTGAAGGATAATGGTCCATCGGGCAAATTTACCATTAATTTTCCGACGACTGAGCAAGTATTTCATGGGGTTGGAATCTGCTATGACTTTTGTTGTGCGAAGCAGAATGTAATGGCGCAGTTTCTGGACTGTGAGAACGACTGCAAGGGCTAGTTTTTCTTCGTGATTATACTTCAAAGGTGACCCTGAGAGGTTTTTACTAATGTAGTAAATGACATGCTCACGATCATCATCTCCTATTTGAACGAGAACTCCTACTACTGAGACGGCTGACGCTGATATGTAGAGAATATAGTCATGATTATAGTCGGGTGAACTAATTAAAAGAGCATTGGAGAGTGCCATTTTAAGATCGTCGAAAGCTTTTTGGGCATGTTCATCCCAGTGGAATGTGATGTCGTGGTGTAGTAAGCGAAGGAAACCGTGTGCTCGAGTAGCATAGTCTGGGACAAATCACCTTAAAAAGTTAGCTTTTCCTTGTAGGCTCTGGAGTTGGCGTAAATTCGGGGGGCGGGGGGGGGGGGGGGGGGGGTGGAATTTCTATGATGGCCTAGATTTTAAGGGGATCCATGGTAATACTTCTTTGGGAAATGATGAACCCTAGGAGGTGCCCGACAGTGACGCATAACACACACTTAAGGGGGTTCAAGCGGATGTTGTACTGATGACATCTTTGGAAGACGATTTGTAAATCATCAAGATGCTGAGTGCATTTTTTGGATCGAGCTGTGAGGTCGTCCAAGTATGCGAGGATGATATGAGCCAGATCATGAAAAATGTATGTCATAGCCAGTTGGAAAGTTGTGCCAACATTTTTTAGGCCAAAAGGCATGACACGATATGAAAAAGTACCCCAAGGGGTGGTGAATACAGTTTTGTATTGATCGGCTAGGTGGATTTGGATTTGGTTATAGCCAGAGAAACCATCCATGAAGGATAAATCCTTGTGGCCTACACAGTCATCAATAATTTGATCGATGAAAGGCATTGGAAAGTTGTCTTTGGGACAGGCGTGATTGAGATTGCAAAAGTTCGTGCATACACGGATAGTGCCCTATTTTTTGTTAATGGGTACAGGGTTGGAAACCCATGAGGTATAGGCAATGGGGTAGATGAACCCAGCAACACGTAATTTGTCAATCTCGGCTTTGATAGCCGCTACTTTGGATGGGTGTAGCGGTCGTTGTTTTTGGCGAACTGGTGTGATATCAGGCTAGGTGTCTATGCGATGTTTGACAATAGAGGGATCAAGGCCATGCATCTCGGTGTATGACCAAGCAAAAATATCCTAGTATTCTTGGAAGAGGGCTTTGTAGGCAGTGATTTCTTGAGGAGTGCATGCGGTGCCAATGACGATTTCCTCAACGACTCCATTTTTTATGGAAATATCGATTTTGATGGTGGGGGAAATGTTGGCCATATTGCCTTCTTCAAAATCATCTGGGGCAGGGATGGGGTTGTTGAACCAGCCGATATGCCCTGATGGGATAAAATCCTTGGTTTTGACTGTGTATATGGGGTGTTGGTTAGGAGGTGTGAAGGCTTTCTGTGAAAGGAAGAGTGCTCTGTGGTGTAGCGCATCCCATGGGTAGTCGGGGGTGGTTAATTACTCAAGTATGTACTCATCACAGTGGAAGTGTTGGGAATACAAGGGATCTAAAAGAGTGATATCGGTGATAGTCATTGTGTGGTTATCTTCTGGTGGTGAAGAAGCAAGAGGGATGATGCAATTAGATTGCGATGGTTCACTCGTTATAAACCAAATATCGAGATACCATGGGTTATAAATGGTAGTTGGGCGTAAAATTTCCATGGGGAAATGAACGGGAGAATTGGGGGGATTTGGGGGTAAATCCTCTTATAAGTCATCCAAGAACCATAGAGGAATAGGGAGTGCTTCTGGTTCAGGAGAAATAATGTGAAGAATCTCTAGTGATGGGGTAAGGTTAATCATTGATTCTATAGGGGGTGCAGGAGCTTGAATCAGGTTCACTTGGTGTTTCCTGTATTCAATGATCATAGGACATTGAAATGTGAAATGATCTATGGATTCACAGAGAGAGCAAGGGCATCTCATACGTTCGTTGACGGAGGTTGTGACATAATGGATGTCGATGACTGGGTTTGGGGGGAGTGTTTACTGAAAGCTCTAGCGTACAACTGTTAATGTCTGTCGAAATTGGGGTAACGTTGGATAGTGGTGTGTGTAATGACCATATTATGAACAGATGGAGCATGCGAATTTGGTTCACAATCCTTTGTTACTTGTGTTCTGTGAGATAGTGGAAATATTGGAGGAAACGATGAGCGGTGGTGGTGCTCGAGGGAGTTGGATGAGATTACGTAACTCGAGGAGAGATGGGCATTTCTTGGTGGGGTGTATGTCCTTCTTGCATAGCGTGCAAGGAGGTTGGATGCATGGGGGAAGTGGAGCTGTGGGCTCCTTCTTCTTTTGCCTGCCCCCAGCTGTGGTAGGGAGGTTAGTGAGTGGGGGTGTAGGGGGTATGGTGGGAGTGAGTATGGGAATCTATATCGGGATTCATTCTATTTGGGGAGGGAGGGATGGTTGAGGAACCATCTATGGTGGATGTAAATACAAAACTGGGATTTTTAGCACCATATTAGGGAGGTTAAGTGTTGTGGCTACTTGGAAAGCTTGTACACCTAGTGGAGGGTAAAAGAAGGGGATTTGAGTAATGGCTTGGGGAACTATCTCCCAAACTGGGATATGGCCTTGGGGTGAGGTGAAATTGTGAACTAGTGGAGTCGACGAGTTCGCAGGAGGCTCATGAGGGAGGGGCTCTACGACTAGTGGGACGTCAGATATGAGAGAAGCCTCACTGGGAGGAAGGGTATCCTCAATTTCAATTCTTTTGGATGAGATGACACATACCTGATTGGAATGCTGAATGAGCAGTGGTGCACCATGGTAAGTTCCTAACAAGGATGGGTCTTTGAAAATTCCAGGCCCCATTTCGATGACTGGGTATACCTCATGATTAGTATGGACAAAAGGGAGAATGTTATCGATGTTGGCAGAAGGGTTAGGCTCATAATGTGAAACTTGATCAATGGTAATGATTTTCCTGTTATGGGGGAACATCATGGTTCGAAAGACGGAAGAGTAAATTGCATTCATAGTGTACATGTAGCTACGACCGAACAAGATATTGTTAATTGAGTGGGGCATCGATAACTTCAATGTCAATGAGAATGGTCTTGCCCTCGAGTTCGATAGGGACATTTTGGAAGAGCCCTTCGGGAGAAGATGGTCATCTGTCATAAGCTCTTAAGGTAATGGCAGATGGTATGAGTTCGAGGGAACCAATTTTCTACCATACCGACTTGGACATGATGCATGTGGACGCACCTTCATCAATGATGCAGTGATGAACTATAATGTTCCAAATTTTCACTGGTATTTGAAAAGTGATGAGAGCGGGGAGACAAGGCTCTCCGTTGTCGATATCAAATGTGATGAGTTGAGTATCCACAGGGTCGAATGCACCCAAGGAAAAAAGTAATGATTTCCGCTAAGTGGGGAAAGTTTGAAGTACTTCTAAGACTGACATTGCAGCCAGGGAATATGCTAAGTCATCGACCAAACTGTAATTATGAGCCACCCTAGCCTGCGGGTTGTGGACATTCTTGCACAATGGGATGCGAGGGATGCAAAGAGGTGTTTCTGTGTTAGGGCGAGGAATCATCAACGGGGATCATGTTGGTTTTGGGATTGTTTCTGGGGGAATGGGAGGAGACTCAGTGGGTGCATGGTATTGACGACTACGTGTTTGTAAAAGGACTTCTTCCTCACTAGTGAGGAGGATAGTATGATCTGCAGGATTTATCAGGTTGAGATATTGTCCCAAGTGTGTTGGGGTAGGTTGCATGTCATGTTGGGCATTCATGACTCCTTGGTGTGGAATGGGGTTCTGRAGCAMAACTGGGGGTGGTATTTGTATGTATTATTGTGGGGCCTGCTGAGGGGTAGGCGGTGCTGAAGGATGTGGTCCATTTACTGAGTCTTTCATCTGTTTAAAATCAACGATTTGGGGGCAATGATGAGTATAATGACCGAACTTGCCGCAAAGGCAAAAAGGGAGGTTGGTTCAAAGGTTATTGTTATTTTTCCCCTGACACCTGTTGTTGTTTCCCCCCTGGGGGTTCTGCGTCCCTTGATTCTGGTTGCCCCCAGTAGGTTGGTTCTGTTGGGGGTTATTTCTGCCTTGACCTGGGTTGTTATTGTTCTGGTTTTTTCCTTTATTTTTGGCATTATTCGACTGATGGGTTGGATTTGTCGTATTCAGCTGTTCAAAATTTTGATATTTCTAAATGGGAGAGGGTTGAACAAAATTAACCCCAGCATGAGGGTGTCCTTGTGGTGGAGCTATGGGCTGTGGAGGGACAGGAAATAGAAAGTATGGATTATTTTGTGGTAATGATCCATAAGGTACATAGGAATGCATGGCTCTTTCTCTAGTACTTACTGTATAAACTGAGGTAGAGGGAGTACCAGAACTTGTTTGGATGGGTGGGCATATTATGGGTGTCGGTGGTGGCCCACTAATGGGTGGAGGAATGGAAACAAGGTATGGTTTTTGATAAGGGGGTGGAGGATAATAAGGGGTTCCTCCATATGCCGACGAATCTTGAGGTGTGCCATACATTGGTGGTTGGTGGGGTTGTGGTGTGTGGTGCGTGGTGTTACCAATCAATCTGTTTGCTGAGTGAGACATCTTGGGTTTATCTTGGCCATATGGCATAGGTTTTGGGAGATCAGGAAGTATTGTGTAAAAGTACCCTGATTGTGAATAGATGAGGTCGTATTGTTGAGCCTTACTGATGGATTCTTCTTCTTATTGAGGGAAGGTGGAAGCTACAACTTTACCGAGGAGAGAGACAAGTGATCTGAGAAACCAATCAAGAAATTGTTTTTTGGTGGTTTCTGCTTTGCACAAACTACGTCGTCGACGCCACTCGTGAATGTGATCAGCGATATGTGTGGCTGAGGTTTGTTTAAAATTAGAGATTAGTTCAAGACCATTGTCATGGTGGATTGGTAATTGGAAGAAGGTCAAAAATGCTTTGGCCAAGGACTCGAAAGTTGCATGGGACCCGAATTTTTCATCTACGTACCATTTGGTTGATGGGACAATGAGTGTGCGTTGAAATAACTGTAGTCAGATGGAATCATCCATAATGTTGTTGGAAGAGCACCACAAGTGGAAATTCATGACATGGTTTGCAAGGTCATCTCCTACCTTTCCTTCAAAGTTAGGGATATTTGAAGGTAGTTTGGTAGGCATTGCAAGCCATGTGGGGTCATGCAATATAGGATCATTTGTGAGTTTGCTTAGATCTGGTATGTTGAGAGAGGCCAAGTATGGCATATGGAGTGGTGGTGGAGGATTAGTTCCAGCCATGGTGTGAGTGGTTTGTGAACCTGACCCTTGGGGGGGACAAGGTGGGTTTGTACTTCCCCCTTGAGAGGAAGTTGGCCCCCCACTTCCATGTAAAGGAGAGAGAGTGGACAATGGACCTTGGGAATTGGACCCAAGTAAGGTGGAACCAAGAAAAGCTAATCCTAAGACAGTGGTACTTATCGAAGTGTGAGAAGGTGGAGCTAAAGAGTAGGCAAGACTAGGAACTCCCCCTAGAATAGGAGGGAGGTTTAGCAAGCATCTGGAATGACAGGGGTTTTGTGGGTCCCCTATGATGTCGGAGTAGTTGAGTGGATGTGTGTGAATGGTGGTGAGAGTAATAAATAAACAAGAGCCTCTGTTGCAATTCTTGAACTTTACATGATATATATCTAAATCAAATGTAATCAAAAGTGCATCATACATAAAGTGTTTTGATTAAATAAGCATATATGTGGATAGGTGGGTTTTGTTCATGTGGGGGATCAAAGAAAAAAATGCTCATGTCCTAAAAGACATAACGTCCTTCTTCTCAAATAGCACTGGACCTTCTAATAGTACTCAACAGTGGGGTCTAAAGTCACTGGAAGAGAAACTAGTGAAGGATGAAGCAATCAATTATAATGAGGGGTAGAGGGAGCATATCCCGAAAGAACTGGTGATATTTCCCAATAGCCACACAAAATCCGATCAAGGTGCAATTGCAACCCACAATTGCCACCTAGGTAGATGTCCTAAAATTTGGTCACTAGGTACCTCGGTCAAAGTGCGACATTTAGATTTTCAGCCTAAGAAATGGGTCACGGGTTGGATCCTGTCCAAGAGGTGGGTGCCTCAAGGGGGGACGCACAGAACAACCAGACCTCGACCTTCAACCCTTCATAGGTATCTCCCTGCCTTATGGTGTTAGGAACACTTGAGTTGGAGGATTTAAAGTTCCCTATTTGACAACTTCTATTGTTTTGAAAATGTGAGAACCAGATAA
>SNQJ01S0011301.1:5973-16808 GCA_010110895.2 Picea sitchensis | reverse complement strand
ATCAGAGTAGAAGAACTTCCTCCAAACGATTTCTTCTTTGAAAAAAAGAGGAAAGCGATGGTGAAAAGGGAATTCTACCAGGAGGGAGAATCGACCACTAAAAAATTCAAGGTTATGACTGATGGAAAGAACAAAAAGAATGAACAATTCACCACGGAGATTGCAGGAACGCTAGGAGCATATGCTTCAGCGAATCAATTTTCGGTCGGATTGTTGAAAAACCAGCTCAAAAGAAAAAATCGTCTAATCAAGACTCTCGAAGCCAGAGTGGCTTCAGCCACAGAAAACGCTAAAGGTCAGGTGAGCGGGGAGATAGAGCTGGCCCGACTAGCTGATAGAAATGAAATAGAAGTGCTCAAAGCCAAGCTGGAGCAAGCACATCTAGTGATCCGAGATGGTCAGATACATGCGGGTCAACAGAGGACTATGATCGCAGAGTTGCAGGCTCAGGTAGAGGTCACTGAAAGCAGGGTGATCGATGTCGAGGGGTTTAAATCCCGAGCGATCGAGATTCAGAGCAGGATCTCTTCTGCACAACAGAGTTTGCTAGCCAAAGTGGGAGTGATTCAAGAGGATTTCCTGTTGATGCATCGGATTTCCGAGAACCTGACTGTCAGAGAAAGGAATGCAGAAGCGGCTTGGGTCGCCTTTCAGGAGGCGGTGATAGCCACGAACAACAGAGTTTCGGAAGGTTCTCCCGAAATCACCATCTCAGAACAAACTAGAGGTAACATTCTGTTGAAGGATTGGGAGCATAATATTTCCCTAGGCAAGGAACAAGCCCAAAAAGTAACCAATTCATTAGAAGAAGCCTTCAATGCTATAGATGGTGAGCTGTTGGGTATGGACACTGGAGGCGACACAGAAACATTAATGCAAATGAGTGTAGAACAGATCTCGCTCGATCTGAAAGAGAAAGATGGGAGATATTCGACCGAGATCTCTCAGATGGACAGGGTGGACATGGCTCGAATTGACAAGCACTTAATCCAACCCAACGTGCAACTAAGTGCCCTCGACATCATCGATGCACAAATGGGAGACAAGATGCAACAGTTAGCCCGAGAATGTTACTTCGCCGAGGCTAGCTGTCAAGCAGAGCCTTCACAGCTCGTATCTCAGTTTGTAGAAAGATGTATCGCCTGCACCGAATCTGCGCAAAGACAAGCACCTGGCACCAAGTAAATATAGAGTAGGAGAAAGGAAGCGATTGCGCTCCTCTCGGTTGTAACCGAATTTATGTAACCGTTGAGATTCTAACTAATCTGTAAAATTGTATAAATATATCACAGAAAGAAATAAACAAGGCTGGACCTTTTTGGTGTTGATTGTAATAGAGTTTTTGCATTCGAGAAGTTAATATAAGCAAATATGGAGATTCTCGATTCCGTCAAGACTGTGTTACAAGTTTGTTTCTTCGTATTTCATGTTTCATTTCATTCCATTATTCATAATTGATGTGGTTTGTTATAATTTAGTACGACCACTACCATAACAAAAGGATTTTTGTTTTCTGTAAGTATTTATTGTCTTTCCTCTGCACCAGCTATCAGCGGGTGTAAGACCAATCTGCACTTTCGGAATTCTATATATATTCTTTGCTATGTCAGTTATTTCCTTACTAATTTCCTCTTCTATTTATATGTGATTTTTCTCTTTGACAGGAATCTTGTGTTATATGCAGCTAAATGTTTTTCTTTCACCTCACACCTTTTATTGAAATATAATACAGTTACGGAAAAGAGCCTTCAATTTGCATTCCTATTTTATTCTTAAAACACAAAATTCTCTTTATTTCGACCAAATCGAGACAACATTTAATCTCTCTTTGAATATTTTCCTACCCTTACTGTTCCTCCATGATTGTCCCTACACCAACACAGCCTAATATCAAACCCGGACTATCGAACCAAACGCATATTGCTTTAAACCTTTTCGACATAATCCTTAAAACTGCTAATAACCGGGATGAACTTGAACGTTCATGGGCAGCCATTGAACAAGATATAGCTACTCAGGAATAGTTGGAAGCTAGACAACGCCAATGTAGAAATCTTCCCTAGTTTCCTTTACCGAAGGTAAACGTTACCCTCTTACCCATCTTTCACCTACTTTCGGATGCATTGACACTATACTTTTAAGCCTTAAGTACAGACTCAGGAACAATAGTTACAATGAGGCTCTGAAGGCCCTTTTACAATAAACAAGAATGCCAAAAACCCTATACATCCAAAAACCTAACCCTAGGAGATGAAGCACCAAAATTCATGTGGGCCTCATTTGGGTAAGTGAGTACATCAACTTCTCGGGGTTGTAACATTTGCGTACGATCTCTGTTTTAGGCGTGTCATAGCTCGTTGGAAAGGTATTTTTGATGAGATTAATTTTGGGGGATAATTAATGCATTTTGATATCATTGAGAACCTCAATATAAAAAAAAAAATCATTTGATCCCTCAAAATGGCCCTGGAAGTTAAAAACTGCTAAAAATAGTAAATTGCCAAAATTGCTAGAAAATTGTTTTGATCCAGTCGGAAAAGGTGGATGGCCACTGATATCCATCTGGATCAATCCCCCCTCCTTAGAAATTAATGGGCTCCATTGCGTTGAGTTCCCGGGGGAGAGGGAAAAATGTTTGTTGAATCTACATCTTAGTGAGCAGCTTGCCTTGTTGGAGACGTCACACTGCTCAGTTTGTGGAAGTTTGGCACGAACCTGTTGAGGTTGAGGCCATTCAACAAATCAGGCTACATGAGAGGATGATGTGTAGAAGGAATCTTTGTGCTTTGCTACAACCTTTTCGACTTTCTTCTGTTTGATAGAAGGTGCTTGGGGTGAGGCTGTAGAGGTTGCAGTGTCCTTCTATTCTCCTTTTGAACAGATTGTGAAGAAGATAAATTTTGTAGTATGAGATACTACCTTGCAACACTTTTTAGATGGAACAGTAGTTGGAACTACCTCTGGTATTCTGTAGAGATGACCCACCAGAAAAACAATGACACTGCAGGGTCGAGACTCATAAACAACATGGAGCTTCCACATATATGATTGGCCCAAGAGAACATCACAGACATCTAGTGGGGAAACATCACATAATACCTAATCCTTGAACTGTTAGATGTCGTATGACAATCGACATTGTTGGATGACATGGGGATCTCGTCCTTGGCGAAGCCACCCGATGTTGTATGGTTGTGGGTGTGGTGTTGTAGACAATCCCAACTGTTTGACGACCTTTGCTGAGATGAGGTTCTTCTTTCTTCCGCTATCAACAATAAAATGCAGTGGGGTCCCCTTCACCCACATCTGTGAATGAAAAAGGCACTCCCTCTCTTTAGGATCTGTTGGTTCTTTTGGTTGAATTGTTGCGGTCACGACAATAGCAGTGGGGTCCACGTTGATGATCTGTCCTTTACCATTCTTTTCAAAATCCAATTCTGAATCAGGGTTCGACTCTTTTTCTTTGATCTCGGCAACCAATGATTGTTTTCAGCGACATTCATTGGTTTTGCGCCAAGGACTTCTGTGGAACTCTTACCATTTTTCAATTCCCTTCTTTGTCTTCCCGTGACCCTTCTTTTCCTGTGTCTTGGAGTGGTTTTTGAGAGACTGTTTGTTGGGGCCGTCTTTGTCATACTTTGGTTGTTGTGGATTTACAAACCTGAACTCCTATTTTTTTTGGTGCTTAAATTTATGCTCGATTTTAACAACATATCGATATGCAACACGAAGTGATGAGATGTCCAGAAAATCTATTTCAATATGGATGTATCTATGTAGAGGCCCATAGTATTTCAAAACCAAATGTCACTCAGAGTCTTTGATACCCAGCTTGGTGTGCAATGTATGGAAGGTATTAGTGAAATCTAGAAATGCTTGGCCCCTCTCTTGCTGTAGTGTGCTCCATCTCATGTACTGGTCCTCAAAGTTGCCAACAGGGTAACACTGTTCCTTTACCACATCGACAAAAAAAACCCAAGTGGGATCGACCCCATATATTCTAGACTCCTCTGTGGAACTTTTCTCCCAGTAAGTTTCCCACCAATGTTTGACATGAGGTAGAGATTTAAGGAGTGGGAAGGTGATCTTTTCTTTGTCAGAAAAATTGTGAATAGAAAAATAACCTTTTAGTAGAGTTTGCCATTTTCCTAGGGCTTCTACATCTATCTGTCCTTCAAATACAAGAATATAAAAATTAACTTGTACCTTGAAAGGCGAGGTGCCTCCAAAGTGGCCGCTTGATAAAGATGCGTCTGTTGTTATCGGCAAGCGTTGAAGGATGTGGGCAAAATTCTCCATCATTTCATCCCTTTGTCAAGTGAGAGCTTGCTCAAACAACAGATTGATAGGATCGTCTGCTCCATCGTTTTTCTTTTCTTCCACCATTGAGGGTTTCTTGGGTGTGAGAGAGCGATTGTATTCAAGAGAGAAAAGCTCGAGACCCAACTTTCTATACTTGGACCTCGTCGGGGACATGCACTAAAAAAACGATCAATAGCATTTTTCTCTAATGACACTGATCCATATTATTTTCGGCACGAAATGCGAGGAGAGATATACTAAAGAAATGCATAGAGATATCGCAGATATTCAATAAGTTAAAATGAATGTATCAAATATGCAACCATAAACACAGATATATAGTAATACATGATTTCTATTAATGAATGAAATGTACAAAGACTGTAAAAATACAGAGTGAAAGACTCGCTAGAATGGTGACAGCTTATCTCTGAGAAGAGATGGGACGGCTACTCGCATTCACAAGAAGATGGTTACAATGAGGCTCTGAAGGCCTTTTCACAATAAATAGGAATGCCAAAAACACTAGACATCCGAAAACCTAACCCTAGGAGATGAAGCGCCAAAAGTCATGTGGGCCCCGTTTGGGTATGTGAGTAGATCAACTTCCCCGGGTCGTAAGTTTTGCATACGATCTCCGTTTTAGGCATGTGATAGGTCATTGGAAAGGTATTGTCATGGAGATTAATTTTAGGGGATCAATCATTCATTTGGCTATCATTGATAACCTCTATCTTGAAAAACCTTCATTTCATCCCTCAAAATGGCCCATTAAGTTAAAAACTGCTAAAAATAGTAAATTGCCAAAATTGCTAGAAAATTGTTTTGAGCCAGTCGGAAAAGGTGGGTGGCCACCGCTATCCACCTGGATCAATCCTCCCTCCTTAGGAAGCGATGGTATCCATTGTGTTGAGTTCCTGGGGGAGAGGGAAAAGCGTTTGTTGAATCTCCATCTTTGTGAGCTTCTTGCCTTGTTGGAGACGTCGCGTTGCTCAGTTTGTGGAAGTTTGGCAAGAACCTATTGAGGGTGAGGCCATTCAACAAATCGGGCTACATGAGAGGACAATGTGCAGAAGGAATATTTTCTCTTTGCTGCAACCTTGTTGACTTGCTTCTGTTTGATAGAAGGTGCTTGGGGCAAGGCTGTAGTGTTTGCAGTGTCCTTCTGTTCTCCTTTTGAACAGATTGTGAAGAAGCTAAATTTTGCAGTATGAGATACTACCTTGCGACAATTTTTAGGTGGAACAGTAGTTGGAACTACCTCTGCTATTCTATAGAGATGACCCCCCAGAGAAACATTGACACTACGGGGTCGAGACTGATAAACAACATGGCGCTTTCACATATATGGTTGGCCCAAGAGAACATCACAGACATCCAGTGGGGAAAGATCACATAATACCTCATCCTTGAAGGGTTGGATGTTGTATGGCAATCGACACTGTTGGTTGACATGAAGATCTCGTCCTTGGTGAAGCCACCCGATGTTGTATGGTTGCAGGTGTGGTGTTGTCGACAATCCCAACTGTTTGACGACCTCTGCTGAGATGAGGTTCTTCTTGTTTCCTCTATAAACAATAAAATGCAGCGGGGTCCCCTTCACCCACATCTGTGAATGAAAAAGGTGTTCCCCCTCTTCAGGATTTGTTGGTTCTTCTGGTTAAATTGCCGCGGTCATGACAATAGCATTGGGGTCTGCATCAATGATCTATCCTTTACCATTATTTTCAGAATCTGATTATGAATCAGGGTTCGGATCTTTGTCTTTGATCTCGAGCACCAATGAATGTTTTGAGCGACATTCATCGGTGTTGTGCCAGGGGATTTTTTGGAACTCGCACAATTTTTCGATGTCCTTCTTTGTCTTCCCGTGGCCCTTCTTTTTCTGTGTGTTGGACTGGTTTTCGAGAGACTGTTTGTTGGGTCCGTCTTTGTCATACTTTGGTTGTTGTGTATTTTAAGACATGAACTCCCATTTTTTCTAGTGCTTAAATTTCTGCTTGATTTTAACAGCATATCGATAAGCAACACCGAGTGATGAGCTATCCATAAAATCTATTTCAGTCTAGATGTATCTGTGTAGAGCCCCACGGTATTTTAGAACCAAATGTGGATCAGAGTCTTTGATACCCAACTTGGTGCGCAAGGTATGGAATGTATTGGTGAACTCTGGAACTTCTTGGCCCCTCTCTTGCCACAGTGTGGTCCATCTCATGTACTAGTCCTCATAGTTGTCAACAGGGTAATACTGTTCCTTTACCACATCCACAAAAATATCCCAAGTGGGATCGGCCCCATATATTCCAGAATCCTCTGTGGAACTTTTCTCCTAGTAAGTTTTCCACCAATGTTTTACATGAGGAAGAGATTTAAGGAGTGTGAAGGTGATCTTTTCTTTGTCGGAAAAATTGTGAACAGATAAATAACCTTCTAGCAGAGTTAACCATTTTTCTAGGGCTTATGCATCTATCTATCCTTCAAATACAAGAATATAAAAATTGACTTGTACCTTGAAAGGAGAGGTTCCTCCAAAGTGGTTACTTGATGAAGATGCACCTGCTATTATCGGCAAGCGTTGAAGGATGTGGGAAAAATTCTCCATCATTTCGTCCCTCTGTCGCATGAGAGCTTGCTCAAGCAACAAATTGATAGGATCGTCTGCTTCATTGTTTTTCTTTTCTTCCACCATTAAGGTTTTCTTGGGTGTGTGAGAGAGATTATATTCAAGAGAGATAAGATTGAGACCCAACTTTCTATACTCGGACCTCGTTGGGGACATGCGCAGAAAAAAATGATCAAGAATAGCCTGCTCTGATACCACTGATCCGGAATATTTTCAGCACGAAATGCGAGTAGAGATATAATAGAGAAATGCACAAAGATATCGCAGATATTCAATAAGATAACATAAATGCATCAATGATGAAACCATAAACACATATATACAGTAATACATGATTTCTATTAATGAAAGAAATGTACAGAAACTGTAAAAATACAGAGTGAAATACTCGCTAGAATGGTGGCAGCTTATCTCTGAGAAGAGATGTGATGGCTACTTGCATTCGCAAGAAGATGGTTACAGTGAGGCTCTGAAGGCATTTTTACAATAAACATGAATGCCAAAAACCCTAGACATCCGAAAACCTAACCCTAGGAGATAAAGCACCAAAAGTCATGTGGGCCCCGTTTGGGTAAGTGAGTACATCAACTTCCCCGGGTCATAACTTTTGCATACGATCTCTGTTTTAGGCCTGTGATAGCTCGTTGGAAAGGTATTGTCGAGGAGATTAATTTTGGGGGATAAATCATGCCTTATACTATCATTGAGAACCTATATATTGAAAAACCTTCATTTGAGACCTCAAAATGGCTCCAGAAGTTAAAAACTGCTAAAAATAGTAAATTGCCAAAATTGCTAGAAAACTATTTTGAGCCAGTTGGAAAAGGTGGGTGGCCACCAATATCCACCCGAATCAATCCTCCCTCCTTAGGAAGCAATTGTTTCCATTGCATTGATTTCTCGGTGGAGAGGGATAAGAGTTTGTTGAATCTTCATCTTGGTGAGCTACTTATCTTGTTGGAGACATCGCATTGCTCAGTTTGTGGAAGTTTGGCACAAACCTATTGAGGTTGAGGTAATTCAACAAATCAAGCTACATGAGAGGATGATGTGCAGAAGAAATATTTGCACTTTGTTGCAACCTTGTCGACTTGCTTCTGTTTGATAGAAGTGCTTGGGGCGGGGCTGTAGTGGTTGTAGTGTCCTTCTGTTCTCCTTTTGAATAGATTGTGAAGAATTTAAATTTTGCAGTATGAGATACTACCATGCGGCCCTTTTTAGGTGGAACAGTAGTCGGAACTACCTCTGGTATTCTGTAGAGATGACCCCCCAGAGAAACAATGACACTACGGGATCGAGACTCATAAACAACATGGTGCTTCCACATATATCGTTGGCCCAAGAGAACATAGAAGACATCCAGTGGGGAAACATCACATAATACCTCATCCTTGAAGGCTTGGATGGCATATGACAATCGACATTGTTGGCTGACATGAAGATCATGTCCTTGGCAAAGCCACCCGATGTTGTATGGCTACGAGTGTGGTGTTGTCGACAATCCAAACTGTTTGACAACCTCTGCTGAGATGAGGTTCTTATGGCTTCCGCTATCAACAATAAAATGCAGTGGGGTCCCCTTCACCCACATCTGTGAATGAAAAATACGCTCCCCCTCTTCGAGATATGTTGGTTCTTTTGGTTGAATTGTTGCGGTCGTGACAATAGCAGTGGGGTCTGCGTCAATGATGTTTTGTTTACCATTATTTTTAGAATCTGATTCTGAATCAAGGTTCAACTCTTTGTCTTTGATCTTGGCCACCAATGACTATTTTGAGCGATATTCATCAGTGTTGTGCCATGGGATTTTGTGGAACTCACACCATTTTCCAGTGTCCTTCTTTTTCTTCCCGTGACCCTTCTTTTCCTGTGTCTTGGACTGGTTTTCAGGAGACTTTTTGCTGGGGCCGTCTTTGTCATACTTGGGTTGTTGTGGATTTGCAAACACAAACTCCCATTTTTTCTGGTGATTAAATCTCTGCTTGATTTTAACAGCATATCGATAAGAAACACTGAGTGATCAAATGTCCAGAAAATCCATTTCAGTCTGGATGTATCTGTGTAGAGCTCCACGGTATTTCAGAGACCAATGTCGCTCGAAGTCTTTGATACCCATCTTGGTGCGCAAGGTATGGAAGGTATTGGTGAACTCCAGAACCGCTTGGCCCCTCTCTTTTCGCAATGTGGTCCATCTCATGTACGGGTCCTCATAGTTGCCAACAGGGTAATAATGTTCCTTTACCGCATCCACAAAAAAAAACCATTTGCGATCGGCCCCATATATTCCAGAGTCCTATGTGGAACTTGCTCCCAGTAAGTTTCCCACCAATGTTTGACATGAGAGAGAGATTTAAGGAGTGCGAAGGTGATCTTTTATTTGTCAGAAAAATTATGAACAAAGAAATAACCTTCTAGGAGAGTTAACCATTTTTCTAGGGCTTCTGCATCTATCTGTCCTTCAATTACAGGAATATCAAAATTAAATTGTACCTTGAAAGGAAAGGAGCCTCCAAAGTGGCCACTTGATGAATATGCGCCTGCTATTATTGGCAGGCATTGAAGGATGTGGGAAAAAATCTCCATCATTTCGTCCCTCTGTCGCGTGAGAGCTTGCTCAAGCAACAAATTGATAGGATCATCTGCTCCATCATTTTTCTTTTCTTCCACCATTGAGGGTTTGTTGGGTGTGCGAGAGAAATTGTCTTCAAGAGATTCAAGCTTGAGACCCAACTTGCTATACTCGGACCTCTTCGGGGACATGCAATGAAAAAATGATCAAGAGCAACCTACTCTGATACCACTGATCCAGATTATTTTCGGCACAAAATGCAAGCGGAGATATAATAAATAAATGCACAGAGATATTGCAGATATTCAATAAGATAACATAAATATATTAGATATGAAACCATAAACACAGATATACAGTAATACATGATTTCTATTAATGAAAGAAAATGTACAGAGACTGTAAAAATACAGAGTGAAAGGCTTGCTAGAATCATGGCATCTTATCTTTGACAAGAGATGTGATGACTACTCGCATTCACAAGAAGATGGTTACAGTGAGGCTCTGAAGGCCTGTTTAGAATAAACAGGAATTCCAAAAACCATAGACATCGGAAACCCTAACCCTAGGAGATGAAGCACCAAATGTAATGTGGGCCCCGTTTGGGTAAGTGAGTACATCAATTTCCCGAGGTCGTAACTTTTGCATACAATCTTTGTTTTAGGCATGTGATTGCTTGTTGGAAAGGTATTGTCTAGGTGATTCATTTTGGGGGTTCAATGATTCCTTTGACTATAATTTAAAACCTCGATCTTGAAAAACCTTAATTTGAGCCCTCAAAATGGCCCCGGAAGTTAAAAACTGCTAAAAAAAGTAAATTGCCAAAATTGCTAGAAAACCGTTTTGAGCCAGTCGGAAAAGGTGGGTGGCCACCGATATCCACCTGGATCAATACTCCCTCCTTAGGAAGCAATGGTCTCCATTGCATTGATTTATCGGGGGAGAGGAAAAAGTGTTTGCTGAATTTGCATCTTGGTGAGTTGCTTGCCTTGTTGGAGACGCCCCGCTGCTCAGTTTGTGGAAGTTTGGCACGAACCTGTTGAGGCTGAGGCCGTTCAACAAATTGGGCTGCATGAGAGGATGATGTGTAGAAGGAATCTTTTCACTTTTCTGCAACCTTGTGGATTTGCTTCTGTTTGATATAAGGTGCTTGGGGCAAGGTTGTAGTGGTTGCAGTGTCCTTTTGTTCTCCTTTTGAACAGATTGTGAAGAAGCTAAATTTTGCAGTATGAGATACTACCTTGCGGCACTTTTTAGGTGGAACAGTAGTTGGAACTACCTTTGGTATTCTGTAGAGATGACCCCCCAGAGAAACAATGATACTGTGGGGTCGAGACTCAT